>JACEFZ010016035.1:435000-550972 GCA_014155875.1 Cepaea nemoralis
TTACCGGCCTGGGAAGGACATCTGGGCCAATGCGGCAACATTTACATTCTATGTCTATGAGGACTTCCAGAATAAACAGGAGACAGTAGCGGTGGCACATTATCTAGAAGATGCTTACAACAAGGTCAGGTATGATCGTTTGATATACACTCTTTTGGACATGAAGCGTAAAATTACACTTCGCATAGGTTCATGAACTTCTGACCCTGCACTATTACACCAGGGTTGCCACCGGGATCTGTCATATCCCCGGTGCTCTTTAATGTATACACCAGCACAGTCGCAGCGATTTATGCACCATGAATTTGTGAATCTTGACATTCGCATATGATGTGTGTCACGAAAGGGCTGGAAGGCGTCGCTCCTAATGGATCAAACGACAGAAACAGTTGTGAGAGGTTGACGCTCCTGAATTTTCAAAGGACAGAGATCGTCACTTTAAACACTAGCCGAACTCTTTGAATACGAGAACGTAGGTCGCGTGATCCCGGGAAAACTAGTCGAGATCAAAGGATAATCAGCGATGTCCAGAAAGATCGTTTATTTCAAAGGAGACGGATGTCCGATAAAACACGCTCGGATCTCCATGAAAGACGGTGAATGGAACAACGGAAGAAACAATCCCAACTAGAATTGTCTACATCAAAAGAAGATTGTCGGCACGGTTGTTTACGGGGATCAAAAGAAGAGAAAAAGAGCAGGGGCGGATTGGTTAAGAGCAAAACAAGTGACGTAGTACAGGCAAATTATCTGTGGACTGAAATTACCGTTTTAAATTCAGTTTAAGGTTGGACTTAAGACCGGCTGGAGTGTGGATTTATTTCAGTGCCGAAATAGAATATATATCACAAAGTCTAGGTTGTTTGAAGACAACAAGCACTTTTCCTTCATGGGACTAGGTGGTTTACTTCTAGGCCTGAAATAGATTAAATAAGGTGATTATATATGGATGTAGATTAGAACTCTAGCATAGTGAACTTTCGTGTGTAACCGTAGTATAGAGTGTCGACAGCATTAGACTGAACAGGGAATTAAGCTATGACGAGTGGGGTGTCCTTACAGTCGGTAGGATAAGTGAAATTACATGAAAAGGATAAGTTAATACTAGGATTTCTGTGCTTTTCTGTAGCGTTTCTTTCTTTTACCTTGTATAGGGTAGAGTGCTGAACTACTCTGTCTTATGCAAGAGTGTAGCTCTAGGATGATATAGAGGTTACAGACTGAATATGGCCTTAGGCCTACATTCGCATGGAATGGTTAGGAGTTGAGTTTCTCTCACAGGGTGTTGTTTTCTTCGACAGGTTCCCCGCACTTGAAATTGAAAGTGGTTACAAATCTGAGCAGAAGCAATTGGTCATACTCTGGTGAAGTAATAAATTATATCGAGCTGTGAACCCTGTTTAGCAAGAAGGTCAGACAAGTGTTGAGTTAAAATGACCACTAAAACTGAAAAACTCTAAGTGAGGTGCTCAATTGAAGGTATTCAATACAACTAGATAATGATGAACAGTAATATTTACTCTAAACAATAGAGAAAGGAAAAGACTATCATTAACATTTTCCATGAGTGATAAACCGCAGTGTATAGACGATATATTGTTGGACCGGTGTTTATATTCTTCAATACAATGACTATATTACCGACCGGTATATCGTGTTTGTAGAACTAAAGGACCCTAAGTAACTCAATCAAGCAGTGGTGATCAGACATTAACAGGAACTATAATAATTCCAGATTGTCGAATGTGTATAAGTGAAAGACACGAACTAACAAAAATAATTCAGTGGAGACTATATTATTCAAAAGTTTCCAGAACAGAGTGGGAAGAAAACAAGCATCAGTCAGAGAGACACACCACTTGGTGAGATATTTCCTGTTCTGTGCTTTGTGACGTCGAATGGCTGTATCATGATGACAACTGTGATGCTGATCCTAGACTATATCCTGTCACACATTCAAGATAGATAACACCACATATATTCACACCCATACATCGCAGACACAGCTGACATTCTTCTGCAATAAATGTTTTATCAATTTGTTCGAAGCCTGTGTTAGTGGGGGTATGTGCTGAAGGAACGTGAAGAGGGATATTGTCTAGTGGAGCGAGAGAGAGAGAGAGAGAGAGAGAGAGAGAGAGAGAGAGAGAGAGAGAGAGAGAGAGAGAGAGAGAGAGAGAGAGAGAGAGAGAGAGAGAGAGAGATCAAAAGACTTTAAATAAAAAGGGGGGTGTGTAGACAAAGGTGCACCAGCAGAGAAAAACTGAGAAAAGGATATTTAACAGGTGTGTTTGTTGATTCCACTTTCCCCCCAGGGACGACAAGTGACAATGTGCTCGTGTACAGACGGGGAAGAGAAAGGGAAAGAATGGCTGAAGGCTTACAGTGGATAGTAAACAGAGTGGCGGAGTGGTGCATGAACTCAGGGGCCGTAATAAATCCAGACAAGGCATCTATTGTGTGGTATTCCCTGGATAACCTGATTATGAAGGATAACCATGTATTATATTTAATGGACGTCCTCTTCGTAGAGAGAGTAAATTGAAGTACTTGGGAATCACTTTCGACAGTTGTATGTCTTTTAAGGATCATGTGGAGGCTTTGGTGGTGAGAGCTGGAAATGGACAGGTTGGAACGCATCCAGAATGCGGCCAAGCGGGTGATCGCGGGGAGCACAAAGGACACACCGATTATATGTATGAGGCATATCCTTGCACTACCAGCAATTGCTGACTGGCACAGAGTCCATCAAGCCAAACGGTACATGAGAGTCGCTGCAGACAAGGATCACACCACCCCCCCCCCCTTTTTTTTTCATGACGCCATGGATATAGTCAAGAGTCATAGACTGGGAAGAGGCAGGTCCTGGATGGCAAAGGCAGAAATATTTATAAGTCAGGTGAGTGAAATAGAGAACATCAATCGTGAAAAAGAGTGGGTGAAAATACCAGAAGACATGTCGAATTGGCACATGGTAATACTAACACTGGGTCATAAGTGCAGAAAGTGAGCAGCAGGCAACAAGGAGTTTGAGGTGCAACAACTGATTCAGGGCAACCCACATCAAGGTGACATAGTGTTCTACACCGATGGGTTAATGGTGAGAAACATTGCGGAGGCTAATGGACGATACTTTAAAAATGAACGTCTGGCAATATAAGACTACGACCTCCAGAGTAAGAATGGAGGTGGAAGCAGTAACAGCAGCCTTCCGATGGTAGGAGGAGACCGTTGCAACACACATTGTATTCGTTACGGACTCACGGAGTATGCTTAGTTAGGTGGAGAAAGAATTGTTTCGTGTAGAAAGGCTTGCCTCGCATCAGAGGCCACAGAATGTGAGAACTGTATGGATTTTTCTTCCCTGGTCATGTGGGAGTGCAGGGAAAATGAAAAAGTTGATAGACTGGCAGGGAATGCACCTCTCGGGGAAAGTGGTCGGGCACCTGTGTGGCTGGGTGGAAAAAGAGGGGGAACCAATTGAGAAACCTTATGTGGAGAGAATGATTTGTCGGGAAATCGGCAGGGGTTCTGGACGAATCTCAAAACTGAGAGGGAAGAGCAGGAGAACTTTCAATCATATGGCAGATGAAACGATTAGCAGTATATACAACTCTTCGCTGGCTGTTGAAAGAGGGGATGGAGTGCGTGTGGGAATGTCCTGAGTGCAGTGATGTCGGTTCTTAGCTCAACTCATCACATGTGTTGTTGAAAAAAGGGGGATAATCTATCCTTGTGTATTTCGACAATGTTTTCAGATCAGCACTCTACTGTCTGGAGACAACAGAGCACAAGACGATCGATGGCTTACCAGTGTAGTTTACAAGCGGCTCTCGCTTTTTAATGCAAACCTGGACGCGTTATAACCCTTAGCTGGTGTAATTTTGTCAAACTGTAGACAAGGAATGAATAGCGTCTATCATTTTTTAAAGCCTGCTTCGGCTAAGCAATTGGTGTGCAGAATGTGTTTTGGCCATACTGTATTAGGAACTTTTCAACACATTTCAATGGTTCTAAAGGGAAAATGAGTCTATGCGCTTTAAGACAAGCAAAGTTTCACGCTTGTAATTGTATATTTATGATTGGACGAATGGTGTGAATAATTTATTTGGATTATAAAATGTGCATTTAATACCTATTTTCAAAACTTATGCCAAGTGGAGAGAAACACAAGTCAAACACGCATACCATAGAGCACAGTTTGGATGACTTTGTGCTACAGTAGTAAACTAGAAACCTTAACAACATTGTATAATTCAATAGTGTCAATAATATTGTATACGCTATATAACTACTGTTAGAATTAAATTGTAGGAAAGCAGAAATGATCGTCATCTCCAAGAAGAACGAACTATCACAATATAACATCCAATTACATGGGGAAATTTTTAAACGAGTGAATCGGTTCAGTTATCTTGGAACAGAACTTATAACAAATGGGTACCAAGCACGTATGGCAATGTCCCGAGTTTCTGTGATGACGGTTCTTGACTCAACTCAACAACACAACTTAGTCATACATCTAATGGAAGATGACATGCGAAGATTACAATCCTCATGGCAAATGCAACCAATAGAATAACAAATGTCAAATTTCAGAAAGAAAAAGATTGTTGAAGTGCTATTTAGAACTAATATTTTTGCTTGCGTGTGAAACATGAACAATAAGCGGACAGGCTGAGAAAAAATCTAATAGCGGTGGAAATTTGGTTTCTGCTGAAAATGCAAAGAATACAATAGGCGAACAGAAGAACGAATGAGACAATACTTCAAGAAACATTTGAAAACAGTAAACTCATTAGAGAAATTAGGCGAAGAGAGTCCAGATGTTTGGGGAACATTATTAAGAGAAATACACTTGAAAACGTAGTCACAACTGACAACTTTGATGGAAAAGAACAAAAGGAAGACAAAGAGATATATGCCTGGATGGCTTGCCTACATGATATAACCGGGACAAGAACGCGGGCCTGAACCAAGACTCTTGTGTTTGTGTGAGATGGCGAATAGTGATCTCCTACGCCTATCGCACGACACATGATAATGATTAGTAGTGATGGAAGTTCTCAGAAATCAAATACACTGGGTGTGTGTGTGTGTGTGTTTATGTATGTCATAAATATGTCCAATAGATCGCTGACTGAAATATACCATCTTACTTGAAGAAATAAAGACTAGTACATGGCAATGAATGTTCTGCTGAGGCTTAGAAAATCGCCTGCAACCGTTTCTAATGTCCCATTCTAACAGTCTAAGCAACATAATTTCTATAAAAGCAACATGCATAAGTGTTTTAACGTTAATCACTATGGTTTCATTCGATCAGTTAATAATTACAGCAACAGAGAATTGTCAACTGTATTACAAGGCCAACCTTTGAAAACTAGCCTCTGTCTATGTGGGACGATTCCAGTTTTATTGTAGACGACACGAGCCAAATCAGCGACTGTGGCAGATGCTGCATTTGGGATGGGTAATGTAAAATCTTGGCTGCCAAATATTCCTTTCAAAGTGAAATCCGTTTTGCACGCTTCTTGTTGTGGCAGTTCTTCAAACAAATTCATGACTGGCGACTATCTTCGTACAGTTTTACTGAAGACGAAAAATATCTCCTGTGTATTTGTAATCTATTTCTTAAGTGAATGTTACCTACAATTCTTTAGTGAAGACAAAATAGTTTCTTCTTTACATATGTATTGTATTTCTCACAGTGAATGTTACAAGCAGAATTACAAGTCTATATTAATAGTCTAAACCAGAGGTTCCCAAACCACGGCCCTCGGGCCACATGTGGCCCGCCAGCTGTAAGAAAGTGGCACGCGAGGCCTCGTTGTTCAATATATTTTAATAATTTAAAAACAAAATGCGTTCTGAGCGCCCCGTCAGTGTGAGATAATTTACTCTGCTCGTGGTTGTTATGCTTAGATATTATCGAATGCACCTGTGGACTTTACATCTGAAACATGTCATGAATATTGCTCTGAGATGTGTGAACAAAATTCGAAGTAAGGCGCTGAAGAGGCATTAGTTCAGATAGTTTCTATAAGACCTGAACGAGGAATACGGTGAGCTACTATTACACAGTGATGTGAGATGGCTATCTAAAAGGAAAGATTTGTAACGTTTCGGGGCACTGAAAAATAGTGTCTATCTGTTCCTGTCTGGAAAAAAATGCATTGCCTTCAGAACGGGAATGTCTGCTGAACGATGACTGGCTTAATGACCTGGCATTTTTGGTGGCCATCACGTCTCATTTAAACTCTTTAAATGCGAGGATCTAGGGAACAAAAATTACTATTCACAAATTTGTGTGATGACATTTCTTCATTTAAAATGAGACTACGACTGTTTATAGGACAGCTGACTGAAGGGACTTTAGAGGTGTTTCCAACTTGTGGTGGAAGAGAAATATGACTTGTACAGAGTAAAAGGTAAAAGTTCTCTGGATATCTTTAAGTTGAGATTTCAAGAGTTCACAATAGAGAGGGATAATGTAGGCACAAGGTGATGCAAGCGAAGGCATACCTCAGAGTAGCTGCAGACACAGATCACCCGTTGAATTAGGCGCTGGACGTAGTTAAGGGTCAGAGACTGATAAGAGGGAAATCATGGATGGCTCAAGCGGAGGATACGATCAGACAGGTGTGCTCCTTGGAGAACATCAGGCGAGGAGAGGAGTGGGTCAGAGTGCCAGCCGTGCAGTCAGACTTGTGCAGAGTTATAATCACATTGAGCAGGGAGTGCAGGGAATAGCCAGCAGGGGCCACGGAAGTGGAAATTCAGCAACTAATTCAGGAAAATTCTCGCCCGGGTGATGTGATTATCTACACGGATGGGTCGGTGTTGAGAGGTAGGAGAAGTGCCTGGGGGTTCTTGGCAAAAACTAATGGTCGGCGTTTGGTGCAGGAGAGCCTGGCGTATGATGACACTACATCTAGCTTAAGAATGGAGGTGGAGGCGGTCAGTGCAGCTTTCCGCTGGATAGAAAACACGATACATACACACATTGTGATTGTAACTGACTCAGAAAGCATGCTGAGAAGGGTGAGAACAGGCAAGCTTCGTGCAGAGTGGCTTGCTTCGCTTCGGAGGTCACGGGTAGCAAGCATCACCTGGATCTTTTCTCCTGGGCATGCCGGTGTGCTGGGGAATGAACAGGCGGACAGATTGGCTGCCCTTGGTGGAGTATTGATGCATGACAAGGCAGATGTGGTTGCGGCCTTGTGGGAGCACGTGTACACCTCGGAGGAGCAAATGGATCACCATAATCTGGTTAGAATGAGGAAGCGAGGAGTGACGAGGGGATCTGGCCGACGCTCGACGCTCAGAAGAAAGGCGAGACGGACATATAATCAGATTGCTGCTGGAACTATTAGTGTTGGAACTCTTCGCTGGTTGCTGAGGATGGGGACGGAGCGCTTATGGGAATGTCCCGAATGCTGTGATGTCGGTTCCTAAATCAATCAATCAATGTTGCCCTCTTCATAAATCCGTTCGTATTTCCTTATGCCAAGATCTGCCAATTACAGCAAAACCTTCAGCACGAAGTAATTTATTTGAAATGCAATTCTGCACCGGGACTTAAATTTCTGGAGCTGCCTGCTTCACATTCACCTGATCATATGATTTCAAATCGGCGACTGTTGCCTGTTGAACAATTTGAACACTTACGTTCATTCGCCCAGAGATACATTTGTTGTTTTGGTTCGACTTACAGATGCAAGCAGTCATTTCCGCAATGAGCATTTTTTTCTTTTTTTCGTTTCCATGATGTTTCAGGATATTGTGGTTAACACCAGCATCTTTCAGCTGTATGTTGATTCCTAGGCTAGATTACGCTCATCAGCACGCCACGACTTTCTGAGCGACCGGCTCCATACTCTCATAAGTCACTTCCAATTCTCTTGCGCTCACGTCAACCACGAGAGTATTCGGGGTTACGGAGAAAGCTGCTAACTACTTGACCAGGGAGACCGGCGCAATGAGAATTATTTTTTTTTTTTAAAGCAACGTTCCAGACTCACCGACAGTATTCTAGCTGTGCTTATGACACTGGGCACAACAGATTTGTGTCCAGATATTGATAAACTGACACCTGAACTTAAGTAACTGGTTATGAATAACAGTTACAAATGTAAATTAATTACATTAATAGCGACTTTCGAAACTGATTAAAAATGTATTTTTAAATGCAATTTTGATCTTAAACCAAAAATAAAATAACCGCAGTTTAGTACTGACATTGACTGCCTTTAAAGTTTTATAATTTTGTTGACCAAAGTTAAGAAAGGTAAGAATGATATTGCACGACTTTTAAAATTTTATAAAGTTGTGGCCCGCTTAACTACCGAAAATATTAGATATGGCCCTCTGCTTGAAAAGCTTGGGAACCACTGGTCTAAACGAAGTGTATAAGAAACATAACATGAAAATTAGTATACATAAACCAGTGGTAATGACTATAACCAAAGAAGAAAAAACAACAAAGATTCATTTAAAAGAACACTCCCTGAAATAAGTATATAGCTTCAAGTACTTAGGCAGTATGATATCATCAAATGGCATATCAGAAGACGAGATCAAAAATAGACGCAATAATGCAAACCAGCTCGTTGGACAAATGGCACCAATTCTAAAGAACACACGTGTATCAGTAGATATTACAAAAAGCACTCTACAACACCATCTTCCTACCAACTTTTTGCTACCATATCAAACCTGGACGATTGTAGAAAAAAAAAGAGAACAGAAAAATTACAACTACGGATTTGAGATTCCAGAGAAGAATACTCAATTTATCAATAAGAGTAACAATCAGAAATGATGAAAACATGACTAAAGTGGGGGTTATGTAGCAGCGCTAGATTTAATTATAAAACAGCAAGTTAAATGGTTGGGCAATGTAACTAGGATACCAACTAACAGTATATCACAACAAGCAACGATTTACAGAACTATTGGAACACTACTCTCATACATAAATATACACATGCATCAACAGCAGAGAAGGATGAAATTGAAGTACAGCACACTGCAAGACACGCTAGATATCATTGGTCATTATGACATAATAATAATAATAATAATAATAATAATGATAATAATAATAATAATAATAATAATAATAATAATAATAATAATAATAATAATAATAATAATAATAATAATAATAATAATAATGGGTGATTTTACTACAAATGTAGGTAGAAGAAGAGCTGAATATAAGAGACACGTATGAGGAAAATTTGTATTGGGAAATAGAAATAATGCAGGTGACAAATTAATGGAATTTTGCACAGTAAATGAGTTAACAAGACCACATGAATAGTCTAAACGAAATGTGTAGGGAACATAACATGAAAATTAGCACAAGCAAAACAGAGGAAATGACTATAACTAAAGAAGAACAAACAACAACAATTCACCTAAACGAACATCCCTTGAAACAAGTAAAGAGTTTCAAGTACCTAGGAAGTATAATATCATCAAATGGCAGATCAGAAGACGAGATCGAAAATAGGTGCAATAAGGCAAATCAACTCATTGGACAAATGGCACCAATACTAAAGAACAAACATGTATCAATAACTACTAAGAAAGCACTTTACAACACAATCTTCCTACCAACTCTATGCTACCAATGCCAAACCTGGACAATGACAGAAAAAGAGAAAAGAAACATCACAACAACAGAAATGAGATTCCTGAGAAGAATACTCAACGTATCAAGAAGAGATAAGATCAGAAATGAAGAAATCAGGACTAAAGTGGGGGTTAAAGCAGCACTAGATTTTATTAGAAAGCAGCAAGTCAAATGGTTTGGCCATGCAAGTAGGTTACCAGTCAACAGCATGCCACAACAAGCAATGATGTACAGACCAATGGAAACAGAGGAAGAGGCCGACCACGTAAACGTTGGACGGAAGGAATAGCAGAGTCCATGGGAATGTCGATATATGAAGCCCATAATCGGGCACTCTCAAGAAGGTTATACTTCACCTCGACACCGCAAGGTACAATATGAATTTGAAACAAATAGGTATATTAAACTCCTGCGAGTATATTAAGTATATTAAACTCCAGCTGCAGCCGCTGCTTTTTCTTTCTATCCGCAAGGTACAAGAGGAACATGATGAGATGAGATGAGTTAACGATAGCCAACACACTTTTTAAACAACATCCAAGAAGACAAGACTCTTCACATAGACATCCCCGGAAAGTACTACCAAAAACCAGATAAATTATATTTTTAATACAGAGAAGATGGAGATCAAGCATAACATCAACAAAAGCCCTACAAGGCTCAGACTGTGATACAGATCACCAATTAATAGAAGCAGATGTGAAAGTGAAACAACAAACTTACCCCAGGATCTCACAAAAATACCAAATGCATACAACGTAGAATTGAAGAATCGTTTTTGGGTCTTGATGTCTATACTGGAAGAAATTACTCCTGATGAATTGGCAGTACAAGCTAGAGATATCTTGATAATATCAGCCAACGATCTAATTCCTATCAAGAATAAGCAACATAAGCCATGGATTACATCACGCACGTTAGAATTAATAAAACAACGAAGGGAATTGAAACAGAAACGAGGAGAAACCGAAAATAGCTGGATGCATTATGAATCTTTAACACGAGACATAAGAAAGAACACAAGAACGGACAAAAACCAGTACATACATGATTGATGTACTAGATTAGATCAGTATCATAAGAATGGATGAGATAAAGAACTATTCAAAGAAATGATTATTGACAAGAAATGTTCAACCTCAATTAAATGTTATCTGTGACAAGTTGGGAAATGCCCTAACAGAATCTAGAAAACTTCTAGACAGATGTAAGGAATAATGCACTGGAATGCATGATATGAATGACTGTGAGGATACGAATGAGATACATGAACTAATGACAGCAGAGACAGAACATGAACACTCGCTAGATGAATTTGTATGGGCAATAAAGACCCTGAGGAACGCTGGATGTGATGAGATACCAGCTGAGCTAATTAAAGTAGTAAGAGAAGAAAGCATACAAATCTATCACGCATTATGTAAAAAAGATATTAAAATATGGTATACGGCCAAAAGATTGGAAGAGAACTAAATTCATTCCACCACTAAAAAAGGGCAACTTGAAATTATGCACCAACTGTAGAACTGTTGCCCTGATTAGTCATGCAAGTAAAATTCTACTAACAATCAAAATGGGAAGACAAGAAACGGAAGAAGAGATTAATATGGTGCAAGTTGGATTTAGACAAGGAAGAGGAACAAGAGATCACATATCAATATGCTTTTAATAATAGGGAAACTAATAAACTGTTTACGCTTTACCTCGATACCGCAAGGTACAAGAGGAAGAAGATGAGATGAGATGATGAATGTTATAATTATTTACTGAAAACAAAGTTGTTTCACCTGTGTATTTGTATTATAATTATTATAGGTTAGAATGACAGCAAAGAACACTTTAACACGTCCTGAGGAGCAATTGATCTATGTTACTAACCCCATATTTTATAGACCAATCGTCATGTCAATATCACGCAGCCGCCTTTACTTCCCATTACATTTTATGGTACCTATTTTCGGCTGGGTTGGCGTGGATGTCCAGGGTCGTGTTGAAAATTCTCCTAGATGAGGATTCGAACACATGACCACAAGGCCGACACGCAAGCGTACCAGCCACTGCCTTACTGGTACTCCCATTACAGTCGCAAATTAAGCTCATTCGGTGTTGGTGTATCTGATAATAAATTTAGAGGAAACACGTGTGAATAGTAAAACGCTAATTAAAGACGACTTAGTTTCATATATAATTGTTATTTTATATGGGTAAGACAATACAGGATCGATAAATGTTCGCCCTTTCAAATCTATGACGTGAAGTTTCGTTTTCTACTCGATCATTGATAAATAAATATTGTAGCTCGTTGTTCTTAGATTTATTAAATCACATTCGTTTTCGCAAACATTTCATAATGAAAGGCAATGTCAACAATGTAACCTTATTTTAATATGAATCGCCTACTATTACTAAAAACATCTACCATCTACACATGTGCAAAATATTGCTAAGATCTCAGAGTAAATGTCAGACCATTTATAAAGCACTTAAGTTAAACAAATTGTCTATTGCTTTCTCTTTGAAATGTGAGTTGCAATGTTTACTTATGTGTGTTACTTATTTTTAAACTGTCACGTTTTTAATCTTGGTCACTTTGATGTTATGATCCATCCCAAAACGGGTTATGGATACTCAAAGTGCATTCAACTCAAGTGCTAAAACACATTCGTTATGATTTATAATTTTAGGAAAGTTGCGCACGAAGCAGTAAATGCACAGTAGACTAAAACTGGTATAAATAAATAATGTTTATCTTATCTCATCTCAGCATGTTCATCTTGTACCTTGCGGTGTCGAGGTGAAGTATAAACAGCGGGAGAATGCCCGCTGATGGGCTTCATGTATCGATATTCCCATGGACTCTGTTATTCCCTGTGTTCATCGTTTACCTGGTCGGCCTCTTCCTCTGCTTCCCTCCGGGTATACTGTTAGTTTGTAACCTACTTGCATGGCCAAACCATTTGAATTGCTGCCTTCTAATAAAATCCGTGTATACTTCTGTTTATGTATTATTTCTTCTTCTTCTTCTTCTTTCGTTCGCTTGAAACATGTCTACAACTGCAATGTCGTCTCTTGTATGAATCTAACAGTCTTTTTAGTTCATTCAGCGGTCCATAGAGTTTATCTTCCACTGTTGTCTCTCTAGGCCAGAAGGTTCGCCTGGATATGTTGTAGTTTGGGCAATCCTGGAGTATGTGCTCTGCTGTCTGCGACGCCAAACCACATGTGCACATGGCTGAGTCACCAATCTTGAATTTTGTATACAAGTGGTTGCGTAATCTATTGTGTCCTGTTCTGAGGCGCAGAAGAATGATCCTGTTCTGGTCTGTCCATAACGTGGTAGTCGTCTTGAGTAAGGTTTGGTGGCTTTCTGATTGATTTGATCATTCTTTTCTTTTGGTGGTATGTAATGTATTATTTAATTTCCAGTACTCTAGGGAACCCAATTTGTGGACATTTATGATCGCCTACACATGATGCTGATGACAATTTCTTTTTTTACATAATTGACACCGTTACACCTCGGGAAAAGCCTTAAGTTCACAATCAAACAAGTTAATAAATTCTCCCAATGTTAACTGCCTATGTGGAAGACCTCTCAAGTACACTCATTATCCAATGCCAATTGTGATATCGAGTCCAAGCAGCCTTTAACACATTGTGACAGCAATTGCCGTGTCATCACGCAATAGTCTATCATCTAATGTGCAATGTATTTTGCACTTACGTTCACTTTAGGCACCATCGATATCAGCATGTCAGCTCTCTTGATTACAGTTGCCTCTGCATGTCCGAGATTGTTATATCATAGGCTATGTCAATGTTTTCAGCGCTATTTTAAGTTCACCACTGACCTCTTCCCATGCCATACTTTTATTCCACCTACCTACCTACGTACCTACCTACCTGCGTGCGTGCCTGTCTGTCTGTCTGTCTGTCTGTCTGTCTGTCTGTCTGTCTGTCTGTCTGTCTGTCTGTCTGTATAGTAGCACGCAGGTTCCAGCTACATTTGAAAAGTCGTAATCTGCTTCCCAAAGGGTTCGGGAGTTACCGGCCTGTGAAGGACACCTGGGCCAATGCTGCAACTTTTGCATTTGGTGTCTACGAGTGCTTCCATGATAAACAAGAGACAGTGGCGGTAGCTCCTAACCTGGATCATAAGTATAACAGGGTCAGGTATGATCGGTTGACATACGCACTGTGGACATGGAAGTCTGCCCTTGCCTTGTCAGATGGGTTAGGTCAGTGTTTCCCAACCTTTTTTGTGCCATGCCCCACTTAAGCCTTTCTAAAATTCATATTGCCCCCCTCCCCAGCCCCACGCCCCCCCCCCCCCCCCCCTCAACATATACATTATTTTTAATATTCAAAAATTGAAATGTTCACTAAAGAAACTTGAATGATAGGTTTTAGGAAGAAATCAATAGGAAATTATTGAGCAAACACAGTAAGTAAATTTTCAAAACATATAATGGAGAACTGAAATTCAAGTACAAAATAATTTTAATGAAAGATTTTTCAATATTATTTTAATTATTAGTAATTATTTATTATTTAAATTTAGTGAGATCCTTGCGCTTGATGCTTGCTGCAAAGAGATTTTATGTCAGGTTCCAATTTAGTTAACTTCAGTCTCAGGTCTCCCCGTTTTGTTATATCCAGCCGATTTCTTCCATTTTCGAATTGCCCCCCTTAACAATCGAATTGCCCCCCTGTGGGGCGTGGGCCCCACGTTGGGAAACACTGGGTTAGGTGGTCCTCTATGAGCGCAAGGTTGCACTGCGCATTGGTTCCTGGACTTCTGAACCCTGCACTATTACACCTGGGTTGCCACAGGGATCTGCCATGTCGCCAGTGCTCTTTAATATCTACACCAGCAAAACTGCAGCTATTGAGACACCAGGTGTTTGTAGAATCTTGACATTTGCAGATGATGTGCTGGTGTACAGACAGGGCAGAGACAGGGCCAATTTGGGGGAAGACTCACTGGTGGCAGTAAACAGGGTGGCAGGGTAGTGCAGGGACACAGGGGCAGTTATAAACCCAGACAAGGCATCGGATAACCGGATCGTCAAGGCAGATGTCCCAGGTATTATGTTGAATGGTTGTCCACTTACTAGAGAGAGTAAATTGAAGTACTTAGGTATTCCAATTCCAATTTTCAAAACAAAAATTCCAAATTCGGTCTCATTAAACCTGCTTCCTCAGCTTTGGTTATTGTTTAGATCCGTGGTTTTTTTTGGGGGGTATATTTACCCAGTTTCTTGTCTTGTGCGCTCTTACGAGTAAGTCCTACTTCGGACTGGTGGCATAAGCGTTTGTGTCTGTGACGTCAGCTGGGGGTTTGGTCGGCTGCTATCCTTTGTGCTCATCTCCTCTTGTGATTTCCTTTGTCGGTGAAGGCTTCTGGCTCGGCTGGTTGCAGTCCTTACAAGGACTTTTTATCTGGTCTTTTTGCCTTCTTTTTGGTGTATTGTCTGTAGCAGCTTTTTGATGTTTTCATTGTCTTGTTTGCGCAATATCCCTTCCCTCTCCCGTTCGAATTTCTTGCGTCTTTTTTTCACTTCGAGTCTTTTGCGTTCCTTTTGCCTTTGGTATTCTGCTATCCTTAGTTCCTCCATTCTTGCCGATTCTAGGCACTCCTCCAGGGTAAGTGGAAGTGGGTGCTCTGTGCCGCCGTCACTCTCTCCCCCTATGATTTATCCAGAGGTCTGGTGGTATATCGGTTTCCTCTTGGATTTCTTGGGTGTCGTGGTTGGGCTGTTGGCCTTTGCTTGCGGTTCTGGTTCGGTGTTTTGTTGGGTTTCATCTTGCGGCTTTTCTGTGATCTTTTCCTTGGCTTCAGCTGGGTTTTTTTTGGGTTAGCTCCCTTTTTAGCATTTATCTCTCCGTTTTGATGTGTCGTAGAATCTCTTCGTTCTTCTTTGTCGTCTGTGCCATATGTTCCACCTCTTGTTTGATGTTTTGCTGAATCTAATTTATTTCAGCAAGCAGCTTTTCATTGTCGTTGGTCGGTGCCGGTGATTAAAGTAGTTTGACTTGTTTTTTTAACTCATCAATCTGGCTTTGTAGTTGTGCTCTTTCAGCTTGCGAGATGCACGTGGTTGTCTCGCACCTCCGCATTGCATCCTTATATGGTGTCTTTGTGGTAATGGTGAGCTTTAAGACGTCTCTGTGTCTTTGGAGGTACGGACAGCCCAAGTAACTTGCTCCATGCTTGCCCAGGCAGTTGGCACACTTTCTTCTGTAGTTTGGTGCTCGGAAGTCCGTGTTCAGCTTGTCCAGCGGACACTCCTTGAAGGCGTGGTGATCCGCGCAGTACCGGCAGATTTCTGTCTTACTGCGACATGCTGCTCTGCTGTTGTCGGCCCTCTGGCATCTGGAAGATTGATAGACTCTTGGGATGAATCTCTCTGGCTGTTGTATTTTTCTTGTTGATTGATATTTTGGTCAACATCTCGCTGCTCTCTGTCGTCACCACCGCCAAGGTTGTAGGAATCTTGGAGTAGGTGAGGGACCGCTCCACCGTCAAGAATCGGATGAAGAGGTTCTCTTCTTGTAGCTGCTTCAGGATTTGTTCATCTGTCAGCTACACTTGGATACGCTTGACAACCCATTTGATTGTTGGTGAGTCGGTGTTTCCGACTCTGGTGTCTTTCTCCTCTGTCTGCTTCTCAGTAGGTTTGGCTCTTGTTTGTGGTGGGTTGTCGTTGTCCTTCCTCGTGGCAGCTTCGATAGAGGTTGCTTCAGGTCTTTGTTGGTTGCTGCAACTCGCAGGTAGATTCACTCCGCTCGTCTTCTTGTCGGCTCCCACGCTGCACATCTTGGATGCCACGTGTCTTTTGGTGTTCTTTCCACGTGCCATTCTCCCCCGTATGAGGTTGCTTGACTTGTTCAGGTGACTTGTCTTGTTAGAGCTCGCAGTTGCTAATGCCTGAGCGACGACTTGGGTATCACCTTTGACAGGTGTTTGTCTTTGAAGGATCATGTGGAGGCTTTGGTGGTGAAGGCTGGAAGGGCACTAAATGCACTGAGGGTGATGGCAGCAACCGAGGTAGATAAAGAGGATGCTTTACGGGCTCTTTCAGCAGTTAGTAATTTCTGTCATTGAGTATGGTTTGGGGCTGCTGACAGTATCAAAGAGCCAGCTTAAAAGGTTGGAGCGCATACAGAATGCTGCCTTGCGGTTAATCCTGGAGTGCACAAAGGACACACCAATTATATGCATAAGGCATATCCCGGCGCTACCAACAATGACGGATAGGGTCCTTCAGGCCAAATGGTACCTGAGAGTTGCCGCAGACATGGATCACCCGTTGCATGCAGCAATGGATATGGTCAAGGGTCATAGACTAAGACGAGGCAGGTCCTGGATGGCACAGGCAGAACTTTCTATAAGTCAGGTGTGTGATCTAGAGACCATCAATCGTGAAAGAGAGTGGGTTGAAGTTCCGGAAGACATGACGGACTGGCATAATAATAACACTGGATCGTGAGTACAGAGAATGGGCAGCGGGCCGCACTGAGTTTGAAGTGCAACAGCTGATCCAAAGCAACACACATCAAGATGACATAGTCATCTAGACCGATGGGTCAGGAAAGAGACAGGGGAAGTTTGGCTGCATACTTACAGTTGGTAGTAAACAGCATGGCGGAGTGGTTCAGGGACGCAGGGGCTGTTATAAACCCAACGGTTGTGTGGATAATCGGATCGTGAAGGCAGATGTTCCACGTATTATATTTAATGAATGCCCTCTTAGTAGAGAGAGTAAATTGAAGTACTTGGTTATCACCTTTGACAGGCGTATGTCTTTTAACGATCATATAGAGGCTTTGGTGGTGAAGGCCGGGAAGGGACTTAATGCATTGAGAGCTGGCAGCAACGGGCCAGAGCAGAGAATGCTTTACGGGCTCTTTCTGCAATTGATAAGTTCTTTCATTCAGTATGGGTTGGGGCTGCTGACAGTATCAAAGAGCCAGCTTAAAAGGTTGGAGCGCATACAGAATGAGCCCAGGCGGGTGATCCTGGAGTGAACAAAGGACACCCACATTATATGCTTGAAGCTTATCCTGGCGCTATCAACTATGGCGGATAAGCATAGGGTTCTTAAAGCCAAATAGTACCTGAGAGTTTCTGCAGATAGGGATCATCCCCTGCATGAAGCCATGGATATGGTCAAGGGTCATAGATTAGGACGAGGTAGGTCCTGGATGGCACAGACAGAAATAATATACGTAAAGCGTGTGATCTAGAGACCGTCAATAGTGAAAAAGAGTGGGTTAAAGTACCAGAAGACAGTCGGACTGGCACAATGCAATAGTAACACTGCACATTGTAATAGTAACACTGGGTCGTGAGTGCAGAGAATGGGCAGCAGGCCGTACTGAGTTTGAAGTGCAATAACCGATCCATAGTAACACACATCAAGGTGACATAGTGATCTACATCGATGGGTAAATGGTGAGGAACAGAAGTAGTGGTTGGAGTTTCATTGCGAAGGCTAATGGACGATTCTTGAAAAATGAGAGACTGGCATATAAGACTACGACCTCCAGCATGAGAATATTGATGGAAGTAGTGACCGCGGCACTCTGTTGGTTAGAGAGACCACTGCAACACACATTGAATTCATTGCGGAATCGAAGAGTATGTTAGTAAGGTAGAGAAAGGAATGTTTTTTTACACCTCGGAGGAGCAAATGGATCACAATGGTCTGGCAAGAATGCGACAGCGAGGGGTGACGAGGGGATCTGGCTGACGATCAACGCTCAGAGGAAAAGCGAGACGGACATATAATCAGATTGCTACTGGTACTATTAGTGTTGGAACTCTTCGCTGGCTGCTGAGGATGGGGACGGAGCTCTTATGGGAATGCCCCGAATGCTGTGATGTCGGTTCCTAAATCAATCAATCAATCAATCAGAAAGGAATGTTTCGTGTAGAATGGCTCACCTCGCTTCAGAGGTAACAGATTGCGAGAAATGTATGCATTGTTTGCTCTGACCATGAGGGAGTGCGGGAGAATGAACAGTCTGATAGGTTGGCAGGGAATGCACCTCTTGGTGGTAGATTACCTATGGACAAGATATATAATGGCTCCTGCATACCGTGTACCGTCTGACTGGTTAAGCAGCATTTATGCTCCAATTACTAATTTAAAAGCTCCCGAAACACAACAGGAATGGTATTATGTCTTTAAAGTTTAGTATTAAATAGTATACAAATTGCAATAGTAAGCTAAAACATATGCGAGTGATTATAAAGCATGTGATATGCAAACACAGCACCAATGGCACAAAGAGCATTATACGTACAATGAGAACACGTGGAACACAGAGAACGAGACAGAATCAAACATGAGGTAAACACCACTGACCGCTTGCACGTGATAGAACACTCGGCTGAGTTGCCTCCGAAGACCGTTTATATCTTTATCTAACGTTTCCAGAGATGCGATTTGCTCCCAGTCCGGGTATGCGTGGTGGAAAGAAACCAGTTGGATTCTGAAGGGAAATGATTAAGGTCTGGACTATGCATCTTCAATAACAGAGAATCGCTTATGGTAACTGACTAAGTTCATGTAATTAGCTAATACTCGAGAAATTTAAAAACACAGCTGTATTAATTAAACTAAGATACCACTCAAGGTCATTCAAGAAAGAATTCAAATTAAAATAGATGAGGAACCAGCTGAAGAACAATTTGGGTTCAGCAAAAACAGCGGCATTAGAGAAGCAGTAACACTTTCCCACAGGAAGAGGTTCTAACGTGTGAACCACAAATTGAAGAACCTACATTTGATGAATTCCTATATGTAATCACACGACTTAAAAACAATAAGGCAACAGGGGCTGATGGAATTGCTGCCTAATTTATAAAGGCAGGTGGCCATGCATTATATCTAAAGCTATACGAACTAATAATAAAAATCTGGAGGACAGAAGAATTACCCCATGACTGGAAAGAGTCATTATTGATACCTATCTTTAAGAAAGGAGACAAGTTCCAATGTGAAAATTATAGAGGAATATCACTACTGTCCACAAGCTTTAAGATACTATCCGCAGTATTACTAAACAGACTAAAACCATATTCAGAAGACATATTAGGTGACTACCAGGTGGGTTTTAGACAAAACAGATCAACAATAGATCAGGTAAATATCTTACGACAAATAGCCGAGAAAAACTGGGAATATAAAAGAGATCTCCATAACATTTTTGTGGATTTTAAAAAGGCTTATGATAGTGTCCATAGGAATAGTTTATAGAATGCTATGCAGGAATTTGGAATACCAAGGAAGTTAATCAACATGACCAGACTATGCATGGAAGATACTTATAATATAGTAACATATAAAGGCAGGAAATCAGACCCTTTCCAAATAACATCTGGCTTGAAACAAGGTGATGCACTATCGCCGCTACTCTTCAATCTGGCTCTAGAGAAAGTTGTAAGGAAGGTAAAGGAGGAATGTGATATTGGAGGAACATCCAAGCTGCTTGGTTATGCAGATGATATAGATATTATAGGGGAAAATGAACAAACGACATTGGAAATAATGACTCACTTAAAGGAAAAAACCAACAGATGGGTCTGGTTATCAACCAAGATAAGACAGAATATATGGTAATTTCAAGAGAAGGAATGGCTAAAAACTCTGGCCACATACAAATAGATAATATGACCATTAAAAGAACGGAAACATACAAATACCTGGGTACAATCTTCAACTGCTCCAACATCATAAGGGAAGAAATACAAACTAGAATCAATTCTGGAAATAAGATATACTATGTACTGCAACATCTACTAAAATCAAATGCGCTATCTCGTAACACCAAAATCACAATATACAAAACACTGATCAGTCCAGTTGTGCTGTATGGCTCTGAAACCTGGAGTACAACGAAAGGAGACGAAGCCTTGTTACAAACCTTTGAGAACAAAGTTTTAAAACGCATCTTTGGACCCATTAGGGATACACAAAGTGGAGAGTGAAAAAGAAGAAGTAACAAAGACATTTATGATCTATTTAAGTCCCCGCTAATCACTGGTATCATGAAGGCTAATAGACTACAATGGCTGGGGCAGATAGAAAGAATGGAAGACAATAGGGAAACAAAACTCGCTTACACTCAGGAAATAAATGACCGTAGACCCCGAGGTAGACCAAGAAGACGGTGGAGAGATAATATGTACAGACCTACAAACACTTGGAATCAACGACTGGCAAGAGAAGGTCAACCAGAGAGACGAATGGAGACGGATTGTATCTGCAGCAAAGAACCTCAATGGCTCGGAACGCTAAAGAAGAAGAAGAAGAAGAAGAAGAAGAAGAAGAAGAAGAAGAAGAAGAAGAAGAAGAAGAAGAAGAAGAAGAAGAAGAAGAAGAAGAAGAAGAAGAAGAAGAAGAAGAAGAAGAAGAAAATATTACATCCCCCCATTGGTGATTTGTCTCATATCTTCTACATTTCTAAAAATATTTTTTTTTTACCGTATATTGAACAGAGATCAAAACCCGGGCCAATGAGGTTTTTCTGGTGGCTGCCCAGCCCATCGACGATGAACTGTGGTATTCGTGGATGAATTTTGAGTTGGCATTCTGACGGCGGCATTACGCACAATGTACCTGTGCGGGCTGTTGGATTGCCGAGACTCCAGTCTATTCCACTTTTCACATTGGACAGTGGGGAGCATTTTGTGTGATAATCGCTGGCACGGGAATGGAGCATAATGGGGATGACTCGTTGCCGTGAAGTTGGAACCTCGACCAACCAACCAACCAACCAACCAACCAACCAACCAACCAACCAACCAACCATCTAACTAACTAACTAACTAACTAACTACCTAACTAACTAACTAACGAACAGAGATCTGGAGATATTACACATCCCTGTCTCACACCTCTCTTAATAGACTGATATTGTCCTAATATGTTACCAATCTTTATGGCAGCTTGTTGTTTCCAATATATGTATTTTACAAGTCAAAGATCTTTCCCATAAATTTGTAGAACTGCAATCATCTTCATCGTGTTGACATGTCCTCAAAACAACGCTAATAAACACTAGATTTCAACTTTTACAAATGGTTTATAGCTATCTCCTACACACAAAAAGAAATGACATCTATCCGTTTTTAAATTTTAAGTTAACCGAGCACTAAAAAGTGCCGAAACTAAAAGAACTGGAACAATTATCACACTGTATATGAAGAGCCAATACAGTGGTTTTCAGGTGCCAAATTCGTTACATGGAACCACTACAGTGGATCATGGCAGGCAATCAGTTAATAGATGCACACTATATTGCGAAAGATAGCTGTGCCAAGCGTGGATCACCGAGATACTGTCGGTCAATTTCATATTTGTACGGTCACCAGGAAACTCACAGAGAGAGAGAGAGAGAGAGAGAGAGAGAGAGAGAGAGAGAGAGAGAGAGAGAGAGAGAGAGAGAGAGAGAGAGAGAGAGAGGGAGAGAGAGAGAGAGAGAGAGGGAGAGAGAGAGAGAGAGAGAGAGAGAGAGAGAGAGAGAGATGGTAGAAGATAACTATAGTAGAGAAGATAAATATGGTTAGAGACAGGGAGGAGTGATAACTGGGAAACTGGGGAAGCAAAGGAGGGCGGGAAATGCCACCAAGTAAATGAAACTGTGCTGGGTTTTGAGGCCATGTTATGAAAGCAACCCATTAAGAGGATGAGACTGTTTTCTATATTTTTGCAATGTTTTTCGTCAAATGAGAATGATTGGATAACTCCCGTCTAGCTGTTGTTTAGTAATCGGCACTGTATGCACACTGAATAATACTGGTGACAGTGATGAACCCTGCGACGACCCTGGTCATAGTGGGTTATAGGTTCGGAAGACTAAATTCCACATCTTTAACACAACCTTTCTTTGGAGCAGGGCTGCAGCTATCGTATAAGGTAAGGATACACTTTCAGCCTTAGGAGGATGTGCATCAAGTACTCGAACGATAGATACTTTATTGTATTCATCCTCCCTCCCCCGATGTGTCTCCACCTTGCCGTGGTGGGGGAGCTTGCGTGTCCCATGGACCCCATGTGCTTGCCGATGGATGAAAACTACATATGAGATAGGGGCCAGACTAAAAGAGACACAACCTGCTGCTCTGCTGGTAGACGGAGGATAGCAGTCAAAAGTTTAAATCTTGGTCCAGACACATACTCTAAGGCTCTCTGTCGAGGGTTGAGACTGAACGCCTCTAAGCCATAAACTCTCGGATGTGAGAGCCGGGTCGATACCCACCTACCGAAAAATAGAGGTGAGATACTGAGCACGCTACATGCCCAGTTATGATACTTGTTCGAAGGCTCTCAGCTGGGGGATATGAGGGATTCCCGGATGAGAGGGCCTGGCCGTTCCTCGTTCACTGCTGCACAGAGGTAAGGTGCTGAGCCGGCAGCACATGTAGCCTACCTCGTGAGCGAGTACTAAAAGGTAGACAAATTGCCCCAGTCGAATGAAATGGTTACAAAAAACTGTCTGTATCTAACTCATAGAGAGTGTAGACAAAAGTGGAAAAACGTCTCAATAACACGAAATGGAACGCAGGCTAGCGAATCCATTGCATATTGCCAAAAGCTTACCGAGTGGATGTCACCCGCAGTCTGACCGTTCCTGGTGTGTGCTTGAGCGAACAGTGGCAAGCGAGATGCCCAACACATGGAAGTGAGGAACTATAGCAGCCATGAGCAGGACGTGGCAACTCCTCGGGTGAGCCCAGTTTCAGAGCAATATGTGCCGGCTCTGCAATTATGGAAGCCTCCTTCGATAGCGAGGGAATGCCCATGGTCTGCCCCTGACTTCCCTTGAGGGTTTACCGTGATGTCGTTGACCGTTCTATCTTGACAAGCTGAGATGTGGGTGACACCACAGCACTAACAGTCTAACGTCCCTCGAAACCCCGGGAAGGCTAACCCGTAAAAATGCCTGCTGAAGCCTACGGGTGCAAATAAATCAGGCACAACGCAAAAAACGTCCGAGTGCAATGTATTTCGTGCTAGGAACAGCTCTGACCACCTAGTTTCCGAATGCCGCTCTTGTTCTGAACAGCTCTAACTAGGTAGTTTCCGAATGTCCGTCGTGCCTGGAACAGCTCTGAAGGGCACAACGACAAGCACATGTCCGAACCGAAAACTCGCTGAGTGGATACCATCTGCAGACCTTTCTGATTTGTTTGGGAACGGCCCGGGGCGAACAAAATGCCCAATATATTGAAGTGAGGAATTAAAGCAGCCATGAGCAGGTTGTGACGATTCCCTCGGTGAGCCCAGCACCAGGACGCTATGTGTCGGCCCTGCAATTATGGAAGCCACCCTGGATGGCGGAAATTACCATGGACTGTCCCTGCCTTCCTCTGAGGGATGACCGTTAAGTCTTCGACCGTTCCAACTTGGCCAGCTGGGTTGTGGACGGTACCGCAAAAGTGAGAGTCTCCCAGGAATGCTACCTGGTCAAAAAAGCACGCTAAAAGCCGGATGTGTTGGCCTACGGGTTTCGGCCCAAGGGCACATAACTTAGACACACTGCAATCACATCTGAATAAACACTCCGGATGAACGCAAAGAAGAAGAAGTATGCATCTTCCAAGTTTATGGTTGCCATACGTGTCTCTTCTCTTACCGGAAACCCTTCGTAAACGCCATGGACAAGGATGGCCGCATTGAACCATGATTCTTTATTATATCTGAATCCTCCAAGCAGCCGAATTGTTCCAAGTCATAATTAAGCCTGTGTGCTACAATTATATATATATATATATATATATATATATATATATATATATATATATATATATATATATATATATATATATATATATATATATATATATATATATATATATATATATATATATATTATATATAAATTGCGATCTCCGTCCTGTCTGTCTGTCTGTCTGTATGTCCGTATGTCCTTTATGCGCTCGCGAACGGCCCATCCGATTGAGATGAAATTTTCTACACGTCTTCCTTTCATTCCAGTGCAGCCCACTGTCATATTTTTTTAGTGTGAAATCGGCTGCTTACCCAATATTATTTCATTTTTCACTTTTCATTATAATTTAATATATCTCAGGGGACTTAACTCTGTAAAAGTTATTTCAAGGGGCATAACTTTTCTGTATAACTTATAGTCATATTGTGGCATCGTTTTCAAAGATTTATAAACTCTTTGTCCATAGTTATGTACCGGCATATGAGTTATAATAAATAATGATACAATCTGTAAGGCATTTTCAAAGTTTTCATAAAAATAATGCACAATGCATAACATTGTAACTCATCTTTTTATGCTTAAGAAGTTACTGTAGTCATGCAGGTGATTAGAAAGAGTTTTCATTAAAAATAATGGATGGTGTGTGGAAGGACATTCTTTTAAGTTACTTTTTTTGTTGTATGAATTTAATGAGACGCTACCCTCCAGGAGCTGGGCAAAGCCACGCCGGGTCAGATAGATAGACAGACCCACCTTTTCGCTGCAGTTGTCTACAGGCATATGCGTTAAAATCCTCCTCCTCCTCTCCCCTCCTCCTCCTCCTACCCTCTTCCTCTTCTCTCCCCTCCTCCTCTCCCTCCTCCTCCCTCTTTCTCCTCCTCCTCCTTCCTCCCTCCTCCTCCCTCTTCCTCCTACCTCCTCGCCCTCCTCCCTCCTCCTAATCACTCCCCTTCCTTCCTCCTCCCTTCTCCTCCTCTCTCCTCCCAATTCCTCCTCCTCCCTCCTTCTAATTCTACGTCCTCCCCCTTATCCCTCCTCCCCCTTCTCCTCCCTCCCCTCCTACCTCCTCCCCCTCCTCCTCCCTCTCCTCCTCCCTTCTCCTCCTCCCTCCTCATCCTCTCTCCTCTTCCCTCCTCCTACCTCTACCTCCTCCCTCCACATCCCTCCTCCTCCTCCCTCTTCCTTCCTCCTACCTCCTCCTCCCTCCTCCTCCTTCTCCGTCCTCCTTCTCCCTCTTCCTCCTCCCTCCTCCTAATCACTCCTCTTCCTTCCTCCTCCCTTCTCCTCCTCTCTCCTCCTACTCCCTCCTACTCCCTCCTGCTCCCTCCTCCTCCTACGTCCTCCCCCTCATCCCTCCTCCTCCTCCTACCTCCTACTCTCTCCACCTCCCTCCTCCTCCTCCTCCCTCTTCCTCCTTCTCCCTCCTCATCCTTCCCCTCCTTCTCCTCCCTCATCCTTCTCCCTCTTCCTCCTCCCTCTTCCTCCTCCCTCCGCCTCCTCCCTCCACCTCCTCCTCTTCTCTCCTCCTCCCTCCTCCATCTCCCTCCTCCTCCTCCCCCTGCGTTCTTTTCCTCCCTCCTTCTCCTTCCTCCTCCCTCTCCCTCTTCCCCCTCCTACCCTCCTCCTCCTCGCTCCTCCTGCCTCCTCCTCCTGCCTCCTCCTTCCTCCTCCCTTCTCCTACCTCCTCTCTCCTCCTCCCTCCTATTCCTCCCTACTCCTCCTCCTCCTCCTTCCTCCTCCCTCCTCCTCCTCTCTCCGCCTATCTCTTCCTCCCTCCTAACTCCTCCCTCCTCCACCTCCCTCTTACTCCTCCCAGCTCCTACTCCTCCTTTTCCTTCTTCTGCTGATGCTGCTGCCGCTGCTCCATTTACCCAAGTTAATTGTTGGGGAAGATGTAAAGACCTTTCAAGTGCTCTTTCTAATGCTTTTTGTAAGTTGGTCTTCGTTTATCTAAGGTTGTTCTAACTGCAACCAATAAATGATTAGACAGACAGGCAGACAGACAGACAGACAGAGAGGGAGGGACGGACAGACAACAGACAGACAGACAGACAGACAGACAGACAGACAGACAGACAGACAGACAGACAGAGAGAGTCGGGAACGGGAACTTATATGACTACTTATATGAATTAAATGAGATGCTCGCCATCAGGGGCTGGGCGAAGCCGGGCCGGATCAGACAGACAGACAGACAGATAGACAGATAGACAGACAGACAGATAGATAGTCGGGAACGGGAACGGGAGCTTATATGACTACTTATATGAATTAAATGAGATGCTCCCCACCAGGAGTTGGGCGATGCCGGCCCGGGTCAGACAGAAAGACAGACAGACAGACAGACAGACAGACAGACAGACAGACAGACAGACAGACAGACAGACAGTCGGTAACGGGAACGAGAACTTATATGACTACTTATATGAATTAAATGAGATGCTCCCCACCAGGGACTGGGCGAAGCCGGGCCGGGTCAGCTAGTATATATATATATATATATATATATATATATATATATATATATATATATATATATATATATATATATATATATATATATATATATATATATATATATATATATAAGGGCCGTTCATTTTAAACCCGCTCCAATGGCTTTATTTCAAAAGGGCCGTTCATTTTATACCCGCTCCAATGGCTTTATTTCAAAAGCATGAAAAAAACATTTACAGGTGTGGTAGAATTAAACAAAGCATTCATTTTGGATTTATTGTGCACCATGGGTTGGTCAGAAGTCACCGTAGGCATTCAGGCAAGCATCCCATTGCTTAGGTAGACGGCGAATACCGTCCGCAAAAAGGATTGTGGTTGCTCACTGAACCAAGTGTTTACCGCGTTCATTACGTCTGCATCTGTGCGAAATCGTTGCCTCTTGAGAGCTTGTTTTTTTAAGAGGTCCGAACAAATGAAAATCACATGGTGACAAATCAGGACTATAGTGCTATTTCCCACTTCTTCCTAGCTAATGCTTCATGCACAATCTTTGCGACATGCGGACGAGCATTATCGTGCAACAAAATCAAACCGCGGGTCTTTTATTCTTGATGTCACTGTTGTCTTTGACACACATTTGTTACCGTACGCTGCCTGCATTCTTCGATGAATGTCCACTGGTCGACATTCTTCAAATGACAGAAACTGAATCATCGCGCTTAGAGCTTCTTTGGACGGATTTTTGATCAACCTCTGACATTTTCTCAACGGTCAGAAATATATACACACACACAAACACACACACACACACACACACACACACATATATGATCATCATCATCATCTTGCTTCGTCGTCCAAAGCCTTTTCGGCTGGCGTGGGCGATCATGACTCCCCATACGTTGCGATCTCCGATGGCATGGATCAATTCGAGTGTTGACTCCCTTCCATGCCATGACACAAGAATGTCTTCTAACACTGTCTTCTCTACTTCTCCTTCCGCAAATCTTTCCGGTTGTCAAGACATGTTCCAGGTTTTGACCCCCCTCCCCTCGAAAAAAAAAACAACAACAACAACGATGACTGCTTCTTTCTGGTGTTAGTGGTAAGTTGTCTTTGCGACTTAACTTCCCTCAATATGTCCAGATTGCTCATTTTGGCTGTCAGTTAATTTTCAGCATTCTTCCACATCTCCAAGGCATCAGGGATTTTTTCGCCTGTTTACTAATTGTCCAGGATTCGCAGCCGTATGTTAAAACTGGTTCTATGTAACATGCAAGAACTCTCTTTATAACTTTCAAGGATAATAACTTATGGCATAAAGCGTTCTTCATTTGTAAGAATGCAGTCTGTGCATGCCCTATTCTGTTCTTTATCTCAGTGATGCATCTTCCATCTTATGTTATCCATGTGCCTAGATATCTGAATTATCTGCACATGCCCCAAAATAACGCTATTTACTTTAATTTCACATTTAGGCACATCCTTTTCTTTGATATTACAATGACTTCTTACTTTCTATTATTAAAACAAAGGCCCATTGTTTCCACTTTCTACAACCGCTGAATATGTCATTTCCTGTAAATTCTTCGGACTTGTTGCTATCAGGATGGTATCCTCAGCATAAAGTAACTAATTTATATTATATCCACCAAACAGAATCTCTGACATATTTATTGTAGATCTCATTATATGTTCACTGAACAATGAGAACAAATCGGGAGACATTACACAACCTTGTCTGACGCCCTTCTTTATACACTTAAATGGTCCTACCAGGTTGTTGGTTCTAATGGCTACTGTTTGCTGCCAAAATATGTCCTCTAAAACGTACTGGCGAGTTTTGTTCATAGACCATAACTTTAGGAAGGGAAAATCCCAACTGCACCTCCCCGTGGCAGAGGATGGAAACACACCACGGTGTTGCTAACGATGCTCTGGGGACCGAGTATCCACCGGAATAAGTGGACAACTCTGCATCTGAGCAGAGCAGGGCACACACATGTCCTGACAGTTGGAAATGGCTGTCAAAGGCAGAGGTAAAAGACCACCATGTGAATGTGGAAGTCAAGGATAAACCACCATATTATCTTCCCAAGATTTCCTGGCAACACAAATTTTAGGGATAGTGAACGACGTTAATAGCTGTCTTGGGCCATCCTCGTCCGGTAGGGACAATCATGAGCCACAGGTGACACCAGACCGTCATCCAGCTACTGGTGGCAAAACTATAACTAAACTAAATAAATTTAGAGTAGGAACATGGAATGTTAGGACATTAAATGAGCTAGGAAAGTTAAACAATGTTCTAAGAGAAATGAAAAGCATGAAAATGAATTTTCTAGGGATAAGTGAGATGAAGTCTGTATGAGGGAAAACTTAAAGTAGTGTGTGATGAGATTGAGAGGTTAAACATTCAAATTTTAGGAATTAGTGAACATCGCTGGAGCGGCAAGGGACATTTTACAACTGAAAATGGAAGTATTTTCATTCATTCTGGTAGAGGTGTCGGAGGCCAGAGTGGAGTGGCATTTTGTTTAGATAAGACAACTGCAAAAGCTTTAATGGGATATACTCCAGTTAGTGATAGAATCCTCACTATTAGACTTAAAGGCCGTCCAAAAAACACAACTTCATACAGATATATGCACATATTTCAACAGCAGAGGAGGACGAAATTGAAGATTTTTACAACACACTACAAGACACATTAAATAAGATTGGTCATAATGATATCGCAATAATAATGGGAGATTTTAATGCAAAAGTAGGTGCAGGAAGAGCTGAAAATGAGAGACACGTTTTAGGAAAATTTGGATTAGGAAAAAGAAATGATGCAGGTGACAAATTAATTGAATTTTGCACAGAAAATGAGTTAACGATAGCCAATACTCTTTTAAAACAACATCCAAGAAGACTCTTCACATGGAAGTCTCCAGACAGTATTACCAAAAATCAGATAGATTATGTTTTAATACAAAGAAGATGGAGATCAAGCATAATATCTGCAAAAACCCCTACGAAGTGCAGACTGTGATACAGATCATCAGTTATTAGAAGCAGATCTGAAATTAAAACTCAAAAAGCTTACCCGAGGACCAAGGCCACTTCGTTTTGATCTCACAAAAATACCAGATGCATACAACATAGAAGTTAGGAATCGCTTTGGGTCTTGATGTCTGTACAAGAAGAAATGACACCTGATGAACTGGCAGTACAAGCTAGAGATATCTTGATAACTGCAGCCAAAGATTTCGCTCCGACCAAGAAAAAGTAACTTAAGCCATGGATTACATCAGACACGTTAGAATTAATAAAACAACGAAGGGAGGTGAAACAGAAAGGAGATGAATCCGATAGCAGCAGGATGAAGTATAAATCTTTAACTCGAGAAATAATGAAGAACACAAGAAATAACAAAAATCAATATATACAATATTGCTGTACCAGAATAGAACAATATCATAAGACTGGAAGAGATTACGAAATGTTCAAAGAAATGAAGTTATTGACAAGAAATGTTCAACCTCAATTGAATGTTATCTGTGATATTACGAATATATATATATATATATATATATATATATATATATATATATATATTACAAAGTGGAGAGTGGAAAAGAAGACGTAACAAAGACATTTATGATCTGTTTAAGTCCCCGCTAATCACTGGTATCATGAAGGCTAATAGACTACAATGGCTGGGGCATATAGAAAGAATGGAAGATAATAGGGAAACAAAACTCGCTTACACTCAGGAAATAAATGACCGTAGACCCCGAGGTAGACCAAGAAGACGGTGGAGAGATAATACATGTACAGACCTACAAGCACTTGGAATCAACGACTGGCAAGAGAAGGTCCACCAGAGAGACGAATGGAGACGGATTGTATTTGCAGTAAAGAACCTCAATGGCTCGGAAAGCTGAAGAAGAAGAAGATATATTACGAACACTAATAGAAAGGTCAGTAGAGAAACAGACAGACAAATATTTGTGCTTCATAGATTATACTAAGGCATTTGATAAAGTTAAACATGATGAACTGATTAAAATGTTAAAAGATATCAACATTGATGGGAAAGATTTAAGAATAATAAAGTATATTTACTGGAACCAAGTAGCAGCAATTAAAATAGAAAATAAAGAGGGTAGTTACGAACAGATAACGCTAGGAGTACGACTGGGGTGCGTCATATCACCGGATCTCTTCTCCCTCTATAGTGAAGTAATAATGAGAAAGATCAAAGAGAAGCTAGGAATACTAATCAGAGGCTATAATATAAACAATATACGCTATACAGATGACAAAGTATTGATGGCGGATAATGCAACAGACCTACAACAATTGTTGGACATTGTAGTACCAGAGAGTGCAAGGAAAGGACTCTCCTTGAATATCAAGAAAACAGTAACAATGGTGATATCAAAGAAAAGGAGAGAGAGAGAGAGAGAGAGAGAGAGAGAGAGAGAGAGAGAGAGAGAGAGAGAGAGAGAGAGAGAGAGAGAGAGAGAGAGAATTTAGCCTGTGGGTGTCCTGGAAAAATAATATATAATTAGCACAATATAAGTAGCACTTGGGAGAAAAATGATTCCCTGCGCCAGCTGGAAACGAACTGCAGATGTCAGTATAAGATAGCAGACAAAGAAATAAAGATTATTCAAGTGGAACGGAACAGATACAGTCGAGTCCACTTAAGTCGAACTCGGATAAGTAGAATTTCGCTTAGTCGACGTTACTGTCTTGGTCCCGGCCATTATCCTTCTTCATCATTGTATAAAAAGTCCTGATAAGTCGAATTCGGTTAACTCGAATTTTCGGATTAGTCAAACATAAAAATGAATACCGACTATACAAGTGTTCACGTTTAAGTCGAACTGTAAGAATTATTTTTAGTCAGCCCGGAGAACAACAATCGATACGGCACATACGATATCTCGCTACATGTCAACAATGGCGGCTAGTTGACGAAAGCTTGCTACTTTAACTTTAAAAAGAAAAATTGAGCTGCTGGAAGAGGTTGCACATAGTGGTAAGAAGAAAGTGAATATAGCTTGAGAATTTGGTATTCCAACATCGACACTTTGCGGCATTTTAAAGCATAAAGACCGCTACAGAAAATTGTTTTTCGAATGTCAAATCGACGGTGACAGACAGCAAGCTAGAACTGCCACGTGTGATTTTGTTGCTGCCCTTTTAAAATGGTTCACTGTGATTAGATCGGCAATAGTACCAGTAAATGGGCCTTTCCTTACTGCGAAAGCAGAAGAATTTGCACGTTTTGGAGGTCAGACAGACTGGAATTGTAGTGCTGGCTGGTTTGATAGTTTCAAAAAACGACATTGCACCACGTACAAGATTGTTTGTGGAGAGAAATAATCAGCCGACGAAGCAACGACTCACTCATGGATAGAAAATGTGCTTAGACCTGCTTTAGCTAAATATAATTCTGCGGATGAGGATGACTGCGGGCTGCAAGCTCAACCTGTATCGCAGTCAGATATCTTGGCATGGACTGACATTTACATGATGCAGACTGGATGTTCAGATGATGCAGTCTTACCATTTTGTGCCTTTAAACAGGCCACGGGAAGACATTTTTCACACGTCAAGAAACAAAGCAAAATCACATACTTTTTCTTTAATTAATTTATAAATTTTCAAAATTAAACATTTCAACATTTCTGATATTGTATTGCTATTTATTTGTTCACTAATTGAGTTTCTTAAGTTGTACAATCATTTTACTCAATGCTACTGCATAGTATTAGTTTAAATTAGTATAAATGTGTGCAGTCTGGATAAGTAGAATTTCTTAGAAGTAGAACAAATTCCTTCGGCCCCTGTGACTTCTACTTCTACTTATCCAGACTCCACTGTATAAACAAATACAAACAATTAAATTATGGAAAATGTAATATCCTATGCGCCACTGTCAGGCAAATGTTAACACTTGGTGACACCTCTGTTTGTATAGTTGCAGTAAAGGAGAGGAGTATAATGTGTTATTATGTAGTGACTTTATGTTTTGAGCCACTAAGACATAATATCCAAAAGATTATGCTACAGAAGTATAGTCCATTTACTTTTGTCTGCCCCAATATAAAATTCCATATCTCAGTAACCAGCTGAGAGAAAATGATGAGATTTAGCATATAACCTTATCATGATGTCCACCCAACAAACAAATTTTTGTTCTGAAGATTGTACAGCAGATTTCAAAGTTTGTTTATATGCGGTATATAATTTACGGGACAGAGATGAAGTGCACAATATTAGAAGTATTACATCTTCACGAGGAAAGATAAGCGTTCAATAGTAAATTTTCACGTTGTTCACGGGATTGGCCTTACGAAAAGAGCCTTGAGAAGTGAAAAGGGGAGTGTTCAGTGGTGTCGCAGTATCTTCAGAGGTGTGTCATTAATGTGGGTCCTTTCATATAAGGCTTCACGTTTAGAAAGTACAAGGGAGGTAGAAATATCATTTGCGAGCAACCACATTTAGGAGCCACGAAAAGCAGATACCTACGTGAAATTAGGTAAATGCGCAAATAAAATTATGACATAGTGTATTTGGATGAAACCTGGATCAATGCGCACCACACAAGTAAAAAGGAATGGCAATCAGTGGACGGAAAGATAACGCGATATGTGCCCAGTAGTAAAGGACAGCGTTTCGTCATAGCCCATGCTGGTAGTACTCAAAATGGTTTACTACAGAATGCTGGACTCGTGTTCGTATCAAAGCATACAGACAATAGGGATTATCATAATGAGATGAATGGCAATGTATTTAGCGATTGGCTCGAGAATACAGTGCTTCTATCCCTAGATAGACCGTCTTGTCTAATTATGGACAATGCATCATATCACAATGTAGTTGCCCAAGAAGACAAAATACCTACGGCATTGATGCATGACAAGGCAGACGTGGTTGCGGCCTTGTGGGAGCACGTGTACACCTCGGAGGAGCAAATGGATCACCATAGTCTGGCAAGAATGAGGCAGCGAGGAGTGACGAGGGGATCTGGCCGAGGCTCGACGCTCAGAGGAAAGGCGAGACGGACATATAATCAGGTTGCTACTGGAATTATTGGTGTTGGAACTCTTCGCTGGCTGCTGAGGATGGGGACGGAGCGCTTATGGGAATGACCCGAATGCTGTGATGTCGGTTAATCAATCAATCAATCAATCTATTCAAATTGTCTGACGTCAAGATACTAACTCAGACCGCGCTATTAAAAATTGATAAAAGTTGCTGGAAAAAATGTGAGGACCATGTGTTGAAAGAGGAAGATGACTATTGGAGAAAGGATGGATTGAATTTTATGCAACCGATAGCAGTCATCAACCTACTGGAATCGTCCGACACCGATTAAGGTCTGGGCAGATCGCAGACATTAATCCACATGCACACCTACTGGGATATTTTGCTCCACATATTCAGAAGAATTGCAGGCCCTAAACATTACAGCATCGGCATAAACAATACAACTTGTTAATGGCAACAGTTTGTATTCCACAGTGATGAATTTTCAATTCCGTAAGCCCTCAACGGTGACAAACAACTGACATTGAAAAAACAAAAAGCTCTAGACGCACTGAATACCAACCGAAGAGTAATATTGCGGTGGGAACTGACATATTGTGGCATAACAAGAAACGTGAGAAGAAACACGTTGTCAAATGAGGGGACAACACACGAACATACGAATCATTCTATAAACTTCAATGAAAAGAGGACCAACATCTTGACCGTTAAGAAGGAAGCCCACTACAGAGACATTCACAGCTATATTCGTCGTGCAAAACGTAATCATGTTCTGTCTCAGCAGAGTAGACATTGCACCCACTCCCATACGAATCTGAATACGCCTTGTGTTTGTCATCCGAACTGGTGGGGGCATTGGCATTAATGTAAAACAAGTTTGTTAGCGAGAAATTACTAGTTTTTCACCAGTACATCAAAGAAATGTCGCCGCTTTCCATGATTTAAGTTGCTTTTGTACCTATCAAAGACATATTCCTTGGGTGGGTGTAAATATAAGACGGCAGGAAAAATTTCATAACGATGCAACAGAGTTTCCAAAATAATTGATCATGAATGAAGGCATTCTTTTCGGGACAGACTATAACCATGTTAATCTCTTAGTTCATCGTGCACCTTATTTATTACTGGTTTTCTGAGTTTCGAACTCCTCTATTTTGTCAATAATATAATATTTTGTTGTTGTTGTTGTTGTTGTTGTTGTTGTTGTTGTTGTTGTTGTTGTTGTTGCAGGATAGCTTAGAAAATAATGATCAAAATATTCGAAAAGAAAAGACAACAGAAATATGGTTTTCATACATATAAAATGCCGGCTCACTGGCGAAGAGGTTACGGGCGCAGCTCGTAATCTCGCATACCCGTGTTACATTCAAAACACAGCTGCTGGTGATTTGGGACGAAATAGTATTGATGCAGGCCGTTCAGAAATCAATGGCAAACTACTGAATGTATACTTGCTAAGAGATCACAGCAGCAAAACAAAATTCTGGTGTTGACTGCGACGTCCTGTAAAGGATATGCAACTAACCTTTAACACATAAAATAATGCACAACCAACATCAATATCTTACTTGTCGCCATTTCTCACACCTAGAGATCTTAACGATGGAGACCAAGGTCCCATTTCCGGATTTTCCCACGTGATACCCTTGTAGAAGTATTTTTGCTCTTTAGGTGTTATCCCCGTCTGACAATAAACTGTTTCCGCCAAATGACGCAAACTGATCCTACTTCCTATCTCATTGTCAGCGAGTTTCAGCGTAATATCGAAACGGCGTCTGCCGTGTTCAATCACGAGTTTCAGAGGTTTGTCATCTCCTTCAAGCTTCCTCGGTTTGATGAACTGCAAAAAGCAATAAAAACGCAAGCATGTCTTCACAATCTCTATATTTAGGAATTGGTAATCGGGGAGAGTAATCTTGTAATAGTTTGAGTCATTTACGTTTACCAATAAGCCGCTTTGAAAGGTGGAATTAAAGAGAAAAAAATAGTAATTTCTTCGAATGAAGTATGTTGCTTAATGTTATAGGTGCTGATAAAATCAAATAGGGTGCCAAAAACGTAACCCCTTTGAGTGGTTTCAAGATCACTCGTACAAGAAGTACTCTTATGGAGAACATGGAAGCCCTATTGGCCGTCTGCATTGAAGACCAGAATCAACGGAATATTTTGTAAGCAAGATGGCTATCCGAAAGAAAGCGAAGTCTCTCTATGAAGATAGAGCTACGAAAACTGGTGAGAGCAGTACTAATAGTGCTGATAATAGTTTTGGAGGGAGTCGTGGTTTTAATGCCTCTACGTCCCAATAATTCTACCACTCGACATCCAACCCACCTCTATTTGGCCAATAAATATCAAAAACCATCAAAATAAACATTATATAATACACTGTATTTCATTAAATGTTATGGGAAATAGTGTTTCGCAATACGTCTTTTCATTTAAAGTCGCTTTTTCCAAGAACGTAACCCCGACGTTAACCAGGGCCTTCCTGTACATACATTATGAAGGAGTGAGTTTTTGACTATTGCACATGTCAGTGAAAACTCATGTCAGACTACAGTTGTATCAATTTTACATATGTAAAAAAAAAACGTTAGTAGTATAGCATGTTGTTATCTAGTCATATATCTCGATCGACCCTTAACCAGAAAGTCGGTATCATAGCCGCTTATGTGACGTCGCAACAAGCCTTAAGAAAATGAATCAGGAATTTTCATATTTCACGAGTGATGATACCTGACTATTGCTGGTCTTGTATATTTAAAACGGTAAACTTTACTTATTAAAAATAATAGCACATTCCAGATTATATTAAATATAGTATTTTTGATGTGAAAAGTGAACAATAAAGATGGCGGAACGGGTTAGGTCTACCGTCATCAGCTTCGATGCATATTTACGAATCCAATCTTCAGAAAACCTTGGTTTTCTAGATATATATCTAATGAAAAGTGACCAACTGAATATTATAAGGGCGGTAAGTACTGTATGTATTGGATGGTGCTTAAACACTATCATCATACCATTGGTGGTGTGTTAGGGATACAATCCTCGTCCTCCGGCTGTGTGAGGTGTACAGTCGGTTACATGTTTAAGGGGTACATCCGGGACACGTGGTTGGGGGTGACGACCGGACCACGTGAGGGCGCTGCATCCGGTAACATGTATAAGGATACATCTGAGACACGTGGGTAATGGTAACATCCGGACAAAGATGGCGTTGCATTCGTTCACATGCTTAACGATACATCCGTGGCACGCGGTTAAGAGAGGTACTACAAAAAGGGTTTCCTGTCGGTTGTCGAACCAGGGGATCTAACTCGAGATGAACATCATGTTTGGGAGTAATTCCGCTACCTCCTCAACAGAGATCGGAAGTTTAAAATGGTCTCCCTTCTGTCTCTTTCTATTTCCATGTCGTCCTAGGGTCACCGAGTAACACAAAAGGACGTGAAACTACTATCACGGCATCAATACAACATATGGCAGTTTCGAGTGTAATATACACAACTATAACAATTTTATCACAGTGTCCGACCAAGACGGTCTTGTAGTCATAGAGAGATATAAGCGCTTACGCCAGGCTGGGGAAAGACGTATCTGTATGCAACAGCTTACGTTCATACACCGACACGTGTTTAGCACATTTTATCAGATGTATAATATTACATACGAACATAGCAAGCTGTCACGACTAGACCTTAGGCAACTCGAGTAACATGACACTTCCCAAGCTGGCCTGACAAGTGATGTAATCACAGCTCAGATAAAGCATGTACACTTTCATTAATTCTTCTGTCTGTCCATGGGGTCTTTACATCTTTCCCAGGAAACATGTTTCCAGTGCCAATATATGTTTTTCAAGATGTCTGCTCATTGTTCTACGTTTCGCGTCCTGCCAAAATACAGATTATATGTATCTCTTCAACATTCAAATGAAAATTTATTTTAGCCAAATTATTAAAAATGTTGGCAAAACAGAAATATAGCGACAAAACGTTTAAAAAGTAGGAAAATGTGTTAACCAAACTAATAAAACGCTTGGTCGAAATAAGAAATATCCCAAAACTAGGAAAAATGATAGCCAAAATAATAAAACTGTTGACTAAAATAGGTAATATCTCAGCCAAACTTATAATTACGTCGACCTATATAAGAAAATATGTTGGCTAAAGTAATAAAAATGTTGGTCAAATCAAGAAATATTTCAACCAAACTTATAAATATATCGACTAAGTAGGAAATAATGTTAGCCAATTTGGGGAAAATATAGGTCAAACTTTAAAATATCGCTTCCAACATTATACAAAATAGGAACATGTGTTAGCCAAATGTAAAAAAATTATTGGTCAAGTAAAGAAATACCACGTCCAAATTTATTTTTAAAAAGTAGGAAATTGTGGTTGCCAAATGTGAAAAATATTGGTCAAGTGAAGAAATATCGCGTCCTAACTTATAAAAAGCAGGAAAATTTATTAGCCAAAATGGAAAAAAAATATTGGCCAAGTTAAGAATTGTCTCGTCCAAACTTACAAAAAGTAGGCACAATTTGTTAGCCAAAAGGGAAACAAATGGACCAAGTAAAGAAATATCTTGTCCAAACTATTAAAAAGTGGGAAAATTTGTTAGCCAAAGATACAAAATATTGACCAAGTACAGAAATATCTCGTCTAAACATACAACCAAATAATATCGACTATCTTTACTTTTTTAAGTTTTCATATGTAACCCGTATGATGATAGTGTTTATTGAAAGTATGGAACAATATAGACGTGAAAATACTGATTATAAAATTAATACAAATTAGGAAAGTGTAAAAAAAAAAACAGTATTGAGATTGCAAATACCACCTTGCAGTGAAGATAAATAAGAAAAAAAAACAATTATGGATAACCGATGAAATCTTGTGTATAATGACTCAAAGAAAGAAAGCAAAGAACACTCCAGAGTATATATTAATAGATAGAGAAATACGTCATATGTTCAGAGTTGCCAAAGAAGAGTAGTTGCAGAAACAATGCAAAGAAATAGAGAATCTGGAAATAAACACAATTTGAAAGAATTACATGAACATTTAAAAAGATTTACAAAGGAGAAATATAATATAACAGGAAAAGGTTGTATCAGAGGGGGGAAAATGGAGAAATTAATTATAATTAATAACATTGACATAATAAAAAATATGGACAGACAAAACAGAAGATTTATTCTAGGACAACAGGGTCAATAGACCAAGATTGTATAATACTCAAGATGGACCAAAAATATTAAAGGCTGAAGTAGAAAAGGCTATTAAAAAGATGAAATAAGGAAATGCTGCAGGTCCTGACAAGATAACAACAGAGGTGATAAAATCCTTATCCAGCCTTGGCATTAAAATTATCACAGAATTATGTAATTATATATATAATACTGGGTACACCCCAAGAATTTGAAAACATCAATTTTCATCACACTGCCGAATAAGCCAGGAGCTGTTGATTGTGAGGATTACAGAACTGTTAGTCTAATGTGCCACAAAACTAAGATATTACACAAGGTCATACAAGAAAGAATTCAACATAAAATAGATGAGGAAGTAGCTGAAGATCAATTTGGGTTCCACAAAAACAACAGCACCAGAGAAGCAATTATCTGTTTAAGGATGATAATTGAAAAATATATTGAAGTTCAAAAAAGTATATATGTTTTTTTTATAGGCTACAAGAAAGCTTTTGATACAGTACAACATGAACGACTAATTACGTGCCTTCAAGATATAGGAGTAGTAGACGGAACGGCATCAGACTCATTAGTAACTTGTACTGGGAACAAGTGGCGTCTATTAGATGCGGAAATAACTATTCATCGCCTATAGAGATAAAAAGAGGAGTACGACAGGGATTGTACTGTCCCAAGCCTCATCAACATATACACAGAAAGAATTTTTAAACAACTTGAAATGCCTGGACTTAACATCAATATAAACATCATAAACAATCTTAGGTATGCTGACAATACCGTGTTACTATCAGAAAGTGAGCAAGAGTTACAAGACCTAGTGGAACAAGTAAACAGGCACAAGGCAGAATGTGGCCTAGATATTAATATTACACACACAAAAACAACAACAACAACAACTATGATAATTAGCAGTGAAAAGGAAAGGTCATCAATGAACATCACAGTAAACGGGCAGATACTTGAACAGGTAACAAATTTCTCGTATCTTGGACATATAATAATAAATGATGGCAGAAATGAAATAGAAATCAAACAGAAAATAGGAATGGCTAAAAATTGTTTCAACGGCATGAAATCTGTATTAACATCTAGATAGATTAATAACGCATTAAAAATGAGAATTGTCAAATGCTACGTATATTCAATGCTACTATATGGCGCGGAAGCCTGGACAATGAACAAGCAACTTGAAAGTCGAATAGAAGCCCTGGAGATGTGGATATACAGACGAATATATCGTAATTCACGGGGAAAAAAACAATCAAATTCTAGAAAAACTGGGAATGAAGAGGGAGTTGATGAAAGAAATAAAGAGGAGGCAAGTGAAATATTTCGGCCACGTTAAAAGACATGATACTCTTATAAAAACCATAATGGAAGGCAAGGTTGAGGGCAAGCGAGCACGAGGTGGACAACGATACAAGTGGGAAGATAACATAAAGAGATGGACGAACATCAGCCTGACAGAATGTACAGTAAATGCGAGAGACAGGCAGTGTTGGAGATCCATTACAGCCAACTTTCATTGTGGAGACGGCACTGATTGATTGATTGATAGTGGTTGTCACGAAATTGTCTGTTGACCTTGTGAGATTTGGTTGTAGTCCATGGGACAGAACCATTAAATTACACAATCCCGACTAGAGCGATTGCTCGCCCTTGGTAGAGTTTCCAGAACCTACTGGAAACGAGGTTGCTTTGAACAAAGCCTAGTCATACTGACTGCACAAGTCCGGCACGCATGGGCAGATTGTGGGCCAAGCGGACAAAGAAGTCAGTTGTGCTTGAGTAAGGGCTGCAAACCAGGCGCTGTATGGCGCAATTAATGGCAATTAATAGCGCAATTGCACCTATGGACAGCTGAGCTAGTAATGTCTCTACGGCCTTTTGAGAGACCCAACATTAAGTACCGATGATTGAGAGCTGATCCAGTATGGCTACTTGTGTGGCGAGTGGAAGGTATGTGCATCCTTTTAGTTCTTTCACGCGGTGACTGTAAACCAATGACCCGAGAAATATATACGGTGTGTTCTTCTCGCGGGGCGCGAAAGGGGTCATGTGTGAACAGGTGTCAAATTCTGGGCCTCAAATCAGGCCTGTTACAAGAGCGTATTTACTAGCAGGTGTAATTAAGTGCTATTTATTATGCTAGTGGTGCGGGGCTGATTAACAGCTACTGTATGCTGGGTTAGTGGGGTTCAGGGCAGAGAAACCTGTTCTGTTATTCGAGGTCACACATGGCCCAGCTTCAGGAACTCGAGCGTTGTCGAAACCGGCATGGCGGAACCGCTCACTGAGGGGAAACTGGTAGTCGTTTAAGGCGTTACCTATAATAGGTTGTGTGGGGTAGCTATGAACTCGGCTGATTGAGACGAAACGAATGAAAGTGTCGGCAGAAGGATCGGAGGTCGTTTCAAGGTCGTGGATGGAGTCGAAGTTCGTTGTCGCTTGGTGGAGCGACCACTGGCTTTTCTTCTTGGCTTTCCTCACCTCTGTTTGTTAATTAATATGCCTCGACGGAATATCAGCTTAATATATAGTGGATTCCTGAGAGGTAGCTAGCGCGGGGGGGGGGGGGGAGGCGTCGATCGATGCGGCAGAACTGTTCACGATGAACAGGGACATTGGTCTAAATGCTCCGGCCCTTGATGAGGGAGGAGAGATCGGGGTGTCGATGTCTGCTACAGGCGGGGGGGGGGGGGGGGGGGGGGAGGGGAATCGCCCTGTATATTATATTGAATTTTTGGATATATTGTACCTGCGGCACGGTACCACATAATCTCTGGCGGATAGGGGAAAAGTGAACTAGGGAGGGGATCCGGATGCACTGCCATCGGCCCTACATCTGGGCCATTCTGCCTACTAGTACATCTAATTCACTAACCCTATATGTTATGTAGAACTCTTTCAGGACAACACCTCAGCGACGGGGGACATAGACCCTTGGACCCAACGCTACTCCACTCCGGGGAAGATGACGTCTTTCAGTCTGCTACAGGTCCGGTCCTAGGCTCACTTCATCCTTGGCATCTGAGAGCAGCCAGTGAGGGAGTCGGGATCCTTATGGGAATGATCCGCCTGCTGAGGGACTATGGGTAGGAGTGTATGCGCTGACGGTAAACTTGAGTCACACTACCTTCACCGAGTATTGTTCTTCCCCCGGTTCTACCTTCATGAGACCTGAGATGGGATCTAGTGACGGGTCCAGTTAGACGGACCAGGGCAAGAGAGGTTGTGAGCAGTCATTGGGCACCGCAATTACTTCAGAGTGCACCTGCTCCCGAGAGTCTAGATCGGAGTATGGGACCAGCTACAACTTTGCCTTGAAACGTCACGTAACCAGAATCTGACACGATGGCTTCTATTGTTATTTGTTTCATGATCTCCAACGTAAAGCAAGTACTCCTGTCACGTTCTTGTCCAAGATGTGCAGACTATCGACAGAGCTACCGCCATTTAATGAACAATTCCACCTTTACCAAGTGCCAAGCCACTGAGCCTCATGAGTATGATTATGCTGGAGGGTTACTATGCCAGTGACTTGATTGACTTTAGCCAGCATATAGAGAGACACGTGTGTTGCCGGGGCCTATAAGGGAAGCAAAGAATAGCAACACTGTAGACTACCACGCATGTCGTAAGAGGCGACTAAGGAGGCTTGATGGTTCCGTCGCCCTGCTACTGAGTGAGTGCGTGGCGCGACACTGTGAGCTGTGAGTTTCGTGTGAAGTGCTTTTGAATCTGCCCAAGTTTTTTTTTTAGGGAACGTGACTGCATGTTCGGATCGATGGCAAGTGGCTATGTCCCAGAGTTGACCGGTTTTTGCTTTATGCAGAAATGCGTGGCTGCTGGGCTTCTGGTTGACTGCCACTGCCGTCGGTGATGAACTGTATTTTCGTGGACTGTGTGGGTTAACATCTAGGAAACATCCAGATAGGAAAATGACTGCCGATTCCATCAGAGATGAATTGGGTGTTTCGTGGGGGACTGGTGTGTTGACATTCTGGCGGCAGCATTATGCACAGTGTAACTGTGCGGGCTGTTGTTTGTCGAGACTCCTGTCTTTTCCACTTTTCACATTGGGCAGTGGGGAGCGTTTTGTGTGATATTCACTGGCACAGGAACGGAGCATAATGGGGACAACCCGTTGCTGTGAAGTTGAACTGCGACTAACTAACTAATAGAGAGACAGAGAGCTCTCACCTGCCCAGCAATCTACGTGCTACGTTGCTAGGGTACATCGGATTGTTACAGGTCCCTGGCCACACCAATGACATTGGGACATATCTATTGAATAGTGTGGGTCGGTCTTTCAGGTCTTCACAGACAAGAGGTTCCAGATACCATTGATTTGACTCGGTCACCGTCCTGTCAACTTAGAGAAGACGAGATCTGGCTGGAGTCTGGATATACACGGTGAGGCTGTACTCGAGTTGACCTGTAGCGTGATCCTCTGGACCTGTTCCGATTATGACACCTCTACCCCGAGACTGCTCCATCACGCCCATGTCTTGTCTTACCTAGCAGTCGCTAGGTCTATCTTATATACATTATCAACATCCTCATTTTGTATAATACACCATCTTGTTATCATAGTTAGATACCAGAGTTGTGTCATGCATTCAGGACGAGGTTGGTAAGGGGTACCGTCCCTTAGTTGGTAGCAAGAGAGATAGTGATCCGGAGGCTGGAGGTGTTTGTAGATGGAGATCACCTATGTCCCAGTCTGAAGACATCCAGGTAGCAGGTTCCCCTCACCCCAGGAAGTGGTACGACAGTGGTTAAATCTAATCCACTAAAGACCATTAATAACCGCTATCTTTTATTTTCAGTTGAAAAATAAATAAATAAATAAACAAATTCTCTTTAAAAAAGAGAGGGAACTGCAATAAACCAGTTGATTTGTTATCCATGAGTTACTTCCATTGACCTAGATTTGACAAACTTGGTCACATGAGGTTAGTTTTTGTGTCTTCAAACGGTGGGCGGTATAACCCACATATAAGGATTTACTACGCGCGGATCTTAGACGCGGATCTAAAATCATAACCGTTTCCAACACTACCTACTACCATAATCGGTACTTTTCTGTTAATTCACCACAAACAAAAACAAAAACAACAAATCATCCCTTGCAGAGCTTCATTTGCATCGGCCCTGCAATCACTTCCGGTTAATTGTTCGGTGGACTGCTGGGCCGATCGCTGGATGTTTTGTTAGATTGGGGGGGGGGGGGGGGGCCTAGGGCCCTCACTGTCGTCGGAGTACGGGCCCGAAAATCCGACGAAAGTGAGGGCCCTAGGGCCAAAAAAAACCCCAAAAATAAACAACCTAACAAAACATCCATCGATCGGTCCAGTAGTCCACCGAACAATTAACCGGAAGTGATTGCAGGACCGATGCAAATGAAGCTCTGTAAGGGATGCTTTTTTGTTTTTGTTTGGGGTGAATTAACCGAAAAGTCCCTATAATATTTGTTATAGCCTAGCATTCCTTCTCTCCCTTGCCATGGCTAGCGCCTATAGTCTCTTTTTTCCTTTGCTTGTCATCTTTCTTTTTACTTTTTCAAATGCCTGTTCCAAAGCAGATCCTTCTGATCATGGATTTTTAAACTAATATTATGTGTCTCAGGTAATGTGAAGACATTTCGAAAATATACTTACGTTAGTGTATTTCGATGTCAAGGACGGGAATATTGCCATGACACAGTAGTAGCTCTTTCACTGAATACAAAGCAAATATGTATACACTACAAAATGTGAAAATGCAGTCTTTAAACTAGTTCTCGGAAGGAAAGCCTTTTTTTTTTAACAGATCGTTATTACACTATACTATCAGTTATAGTTTTCATGAAACACCTTTCAGTCGCTGTTCTCGCAAGAGAGAGTTTTCGGTACACTAATGCTATGTGTTTTGTTCAAGTGCTGATCGGTGCCTGCCGTAATTTCATTGTTTCCCTGACATATATTTGCACAGCTTTCTCATTTCTTTCTTATTTTTCATCAATATCCTTTCAAACGATATCGCAGCACTCTGTACATTCTCGTCTTCTTTGCTCCATTTTTTTTTGGGGGGTTAAAGATTTAGGAGAATCCGTCCAAATCTATTTTCCGTTGTTTGCTGAGCCATCTGTGTAGGCATGGGTCATGGTGCTCCTTGAATAATGTTCTTCTATGCAGTTTAATATCGTTTCCTCTTTCAAATTCATTATGGGTGTTCTTGAATTGAATTGAGTCGAGTTGAGTCAAGAACTGCTATTCTGGCTATTCTACATTCTATGTTCTATCATTCATACAAAATTATAGGTTCTCTGTAGCACTTAGTTCAACACTCTTTTTATCGGTACAATTGACATCTTATTACTGGTTAGTATGTTTTCCATCTTGCAAAAGGCAACCTTTGCCCTAACGATTCTTGTTCTAATCTCTACAAGGCAACCCCCATTAGTTGTTATGAATGTTCTGAGATAGTTGCACCGATTCACTTGGTTAAGAATATTCCCATTTACACCATGTTACATTGTGGTATATTTTTGTTCTTAGATACGACCGTAATATGTCTTCTTGCAATTTCATCCTTACCCTAGCTGTTCACTGTGTACAATAACCGCATCTATTAAATGTTGAAGATCCGGTTCCTTGTCTGCAATAAATACTGTATCATATGCATGTCTAATATTTTTTTTTTTATCTTGTGTCCCCCAATGGCTATTCTTGTCATACAGTTTGTTGTTTCCAATATATGATGGTTACAAGAAAAAGATTTTCCACATCAATTTGTAGTTCAGCGAGCATTATTATCATGCCGACAGGTCTTACATTATCGAAAGCCTTTGTGTAATCAGTGAAACAAGGACCTAGCATTTTGTGGTAGATCTTTGTTTAGTTAGTTAGTTAGTCGACATATCATCCTCATTGCACATCTAACCATTCAGTCCATAAGTGCTCGGATCCCCTCCTCGGTAAATCTTGCAGCGTGTAGCAACTGACGACGCCAGTTCTGTGTTGGATTATTTATCTTCTTTGGCTTCCCGCGTAGTGTTCTTGTAGGGCCACACCTCTTTTAATTTGCTTTTCTCGCAGTCTGACCATGGTTGTAGATTCCCAGTCATGACTTCGTTCTCGCAAAAGTCTTACTTCTCGTAGAGAATTCAAAATGTCACCCTGGTCCACGGCTCGTCTGCATTCCATAGGAGCCTTACCTGCAATCTTGTCAGCTTACTCATTTCCTCGTACACCCGCGTGTCCTGGCACGAAAACGAAACTAATCTTTGCCAGCCAATACCGCTCCAGAGACAGTAGCCACTCTCTTCGGACATACCCCATCTCTATCCTCCTGAGCATGCTCATTGAGTCACTAAGGAAACATGCCTTAATAGTGAATGTCTGTGTCTTGAGCCATGTTATTGTTTACTTACTGCCATGACTTCCATATTCAGGCTACTTGTCGTCACAACAAAAGCACTAGCATCTTTCTTCACAATTCTCCATCCGGCCTGAGCCGTAAAAGCCCATAAACTTCTCACTCGTCGAACGACCGACCCATCTGTGTAAATGACAGCATCACCCCCCCCCCCCCCTTTCCCCAACAACCCCAACCCCAAGAATTCTCGAAGATCAAAGCCTGTACTTCTGCCTCCACAGTAGACGGATTTGCTTGTCTACATTTTCTGTCTAGTTGGATGCAAACTGAATAGGACTTACAGAAATATGTTGGCATTCGTATCCACTCCTGGCCAGGTTCTAAGTTCTCAAGTGAATACATCTGTTGTAAAATGTCTTCGGCTTGACCCATCCACGACTTTCCTCTTTTTAACCTGCTGCCCTTTACCTTCTTAATTTCACTATGCAGTGAATGTGTGTGTTTGAGTTGACTCTGGGATAGACACGTGCTCTGCAAATTTGTATTCTGTCCCCAATGGTAAGAAAATCAAGAAGGTAGCGCATCGCCCTGCATGCCGTATCTCTTGAACATCCAAGAATAATACGCATAGCTTCGTTCTGTATCCTTTCCATCTGCTTAAGGCTGATATTCAGGGTGGCCATGGCATACTCCAAAACAGAAAGGACCAGAACCTCGTACAGAAGACATAAATGGCGCTGCTCACAGTTTGCCACCGCCATCACCTGCATCGCAGTCACACCTCTCCTGGCCTCTGTTATCACCCGGTATATCTGCTCACTCTTTGTTTACTTCTACTGAAGGTTCCTTTAATGATAATGTTCTCGGCAAATACACAGCCATTACTGTACCCTTGCCTTCTACATGTTCACATAGTTCTTACCCTTTTTCAGGTTGTATTTGCACCTTAACTCTTTGCATGATTCTTAGCAAAATTTTCACGATGTGGCACATTATTGCCAATTGTTCGATGTTGATCACATTCCAAGGCTCCTGATTTCTTCGGGATTGCAATAAATATAGAATTACATATTTCAGGAATGCATATCTGAGATCTTCATTATCGTATATTGAGTTCAGCATTTTGGTGGCCTGGTATATTGTGATCGTCTATAATGCATTGATAATTTACGTTGTAATGCTCGCTGGACCCGGGGGTCTTGTCAGTTTTCAGATGGTTTAGATCATTCTGAACTTCCTAAGCATTACTGTTCCTCTCTTGTATCGCTATAAATGTCTTTTCACATAATCTGAACATGCATTTAACATTTGAACTTTTTCTGCTATGATTTTGGATTACGGAGAAAGTCGTGTAACACCCTAAACCAGGGAGACCGGCTGTCGGGATTCTTGATTCTTCTTCTTCTTCTTCTTCTTCTTCTTCTTCTTCTTCTTCTTCTTCTTCTTCTTCTTCTTCTTCTTCTTCTTCTTCTTCTTCTTCTTCTTCTTCTTCTTCTTCTTCTTCTTCTTCTTCTTCTTCTTCAGCGTTCTGAGCCATTGAGGTTCTTTGCTGCAGATACAATCCGTCTCCATTCGTCTCTCTGGTTGACCTTCTCTTGCCAGTCGTTGATTCCAAGTGCTTGTAGGTCTGTATATATATTATCTCTCCACCGTCTTCTTGATCTACCTTGGGGTCTACGGTCATTTATTTCCTGAGTGTAAGCGATTATACGTTTAAAAAATCTCAAATTGACACCATATAATGCCACCCGTCTACCAGCGAGAGACGAAAAGGTATAAAATTCCTCCTCCAGAAAAATTTCCGGGTTAACAAGATGTCAGGGAATTCCTAGACTAACTGGGGACATCCATAGGTCTAGGTCAAAGGTGTGAACTGGTCAGTCCCACAGGGAATTTTAGACTGCGGGAAACTTGCTACGGTCAAATGTGTGAACTGGAATCTACGCCGGGTCCAGAATACCCAGCCTTAAAAGTATGTGCCAACCGCAAGATCGGAGATCAAAAGGCCGACCAACAGGGAAATTCATCATTCGGACTCGACGCTTTATCGAGAAACAGATCGCATTCTGACAGTGCAGAGGTTGGCTCGCACTAAAACCGTTGAGAAAAGACATGCAATGTATATAGCCGTGAAGAAGAAGGCAGAGTCGAGGGAGGCTGCTAGGGCTGCTGATCCTGTGGTGAGACATAACAGTCCGACTCCTACACTAGCAGATGCCGTTCTCGTCACTGAACCGACGCAAGAGACTACAACTGAAGCTAACAGCGGCCAGGAAGTCCACAACAACGCCAATGAAACGCAGCCAAGCAACTCACCAAAGACCTCCATACAGGAGGAAACCACAATCTAGGACATCACTGGCAAAATCCTGCTGAAAGAAACCAGCTTTGGGGAGGCTAACCTATCGGCGTTACCAACAGACAAGATACTGAGTCTGTTGGAGAACAAACTGGGAAGAAAAAGCACCGCCTAGCAGACCTGATGGAATAGTGGTCTCCATCAACAAGAACTAAAAGACAACCACACTAATGACGAAATTATCACAACAAGAGAAAGTCAACATCAAGCTTCCCGACGGCATATCAGTGGAAGCCACTTGACAAAACACCATGGGCCATCAAGCGAGTTAAGTCCCATCTCCCAAACGATCAGATCAGGGAGATGCTGTCGAGAGAGAAATCGACAATAAACATAACCAGTGCAGAGAAGATCATCGGGAAGAATAACACCCCCTCCACAGTTGTCACCATCACACCGGAGTACCGGATGATCCCTTACACCTTACACTATAAGATGGGACAGAAGAGAACAAGTTCCAGAGCACTACATACCTAGAGTGCTGCAGTGCTCTAGTGTGCCAACTGCTTCGGCAATCACGGAGCCAGGTATCTCGGCTGCCCCTGCCACCAAGACAGCAAGAAAGTCATGAAGATCGCCATCAAATCATCTACCGTACAAAGAGGTTAGGAGTAATTACTAAGCTACCACCCATCTAACAAAGATCGACAAGGCACAATTGGAAGGCCAACTGAAGGACATGAGATCCAAGTACACCAGCATCGAGGAACAGTGAGACGGGGCCACTCAAAGGGCCAAGAGATTGATTGATTGATTGATCTAGGAACCGACATCACAGCATTCAGGGCATTCCCATAGGCGCTCCGTCCCCATCCTCAGCAGCCAGCGAAGAGTTCCAACACCAATAGTACCAGTAGCAATATGATTATATGTCCGTCTCACCTTTCCTCTGAGCGTAGAGCGTATGCCAAATCCCCACGTCACTCCTCGCTGCCTCATTCTTGCCAGAACATGATGCACCCATTTGCTTCTCCGAGGTTTACATGTGCTCCCACAAGGCCGCAACCACGTCTGCCTTGTCATGCATCAATACTCCACCAAGTTTTGCAGAGCCAGCCAATCTGTCCGTCCTGTTCATTCCCCAGCACACCGGCATGCCCCGGAGAAAAGATCCAGGCGATGCTTGCCACCCATGACCTCCGAAGAGAAGCAAGCCACTCTGCACGAAGCATGTCTGTCCTCACCTTCTTCAGCATGCTTTCTGAGTCAGTTACAATCACGATGTGTGTGTGTATCATATTCTCGATCCAGCGGAAAGCTGCAGTGACCGCTTCCACCTCCATTCTTAAGCTAGATGTTGTGGTATCATATATTGGCTCTCCTGCACCAAACGTCGGCCATTAGCTTTTGCTATAAACCTCCAGGCACTTCTCCCATCTCTCGACACCGAACCTTCTGTGTAGATAATCACATCACCCGAGCGAGCATTATCCTGAATTAGTTGCTCGATTTCCACTTCCGTGGCCCCTGCTGGCCACTCCCTGCTCAATGTGATTATAACTCTGCACAAGTCTGACTGCTCCTCTGGCACTCTGACCCACTACTCTCCTCGCCTAATGTTCTCCAAGATGCACACATGTCTGATCGTATCCTCCGCCTGAGCAATCCATGATTTCCCTCTTATCAGTCTCTGACCCTTAACTGCGTCCAGCGCCTCATGCAAAGGGTGATCTGTGTCTGCATCTACTCTGAGGTATGCCTTCGCCTGCATCACCTTGAACCTACCTGCAACAGTCGGCAAACCAAGGATGTAACGCATACACACGACTGGGGTGTCTCTGGTGCATCCCAGAATGACCCGCATAGCTTCGTTCTGTATGCGCTCTAATTTCACCAGCTTTCTCTTTGAGACAGTTAGTTAGTTACTTAGTTGACAGATTATCCTCATTGTACATCGAACCATTCAGTCCATAAGTGCTCGGATCCCCTCCTCAGCAAATCCCGCAGCGTGTAGCGGCTAACGACACCAGTTCTGTGTTGGTTTATCAATCTTCTTTGACTTCCTGCGTAGTGTTCTTGTTTGGCCACACCTCTTTTAATTTGCTGTTCTCGCAGTCTGACTATGGTTGTAGATTCATAGTCATCACTTGATTCTCGCAAAAGTCTTACTTCTCGTAGAGCAATCAGAATGTCAGCCTGGTCCATGGCGCGTCCGCCCTCCACATTAGTCTTACCTGCGAGCTTGTCAGCCCGCTCATTTCCTTGTACTCCCGCATGCCCTGGCACGAAAATGAAACTAATCTTTGCCAACCGAGACCGCTCCAGAGACAGCAACCATTTTCTTCGGACCCTCCCCATCTCTATCCTCTTGAGCATGCTCATTGAGTCGCTAAGGAAACATGCCCTAGTGAATGTCTGTGTCTCGAGTCATGTTATTGCTTTACTTACTGCCATGACTTCCATAGTCAGGCTACTTGTGGTCTCAGCAAAAGCACCAGAGTCCTCCTTCACAATTCTCCCTCCGGCCTGAGTCGTAAAAGCCCATGAGCTTCTCACATGTCGGACGACCGACCCATCTGTGTAAATGACAGCATCACCGTCTAGCGAATTCTCGAAAATCAACGCTTGTATTTCCGCCTCCACAGCAGCCGGATTTTTGAGACAGCGAGCGGTCCTAGTCCATAATCAATCACTGAGAGGATTGATTGATTGATTTAGGAATCGACATCACAGCATTCGGGGCATTCCCATAAGCGCTCCGTCCCCATCCTCTGAAGCCAGAGAAGAGTTCCAACCCCAATAGTACCAGTAGCAATCTGATTATATGTGCATCTCGCCTTTCCTCTAAGCGTTGAGCATCGGCCAGATCCCCTCGTCACTCCACGCTGTCGCATTCTTGCCAGACCATGGTGATTCATTTGCTCCTCCGAGGTGTACACGTGCTCCCACAAGGCCGCAACCACGTCTGCCTTATCATGCATCAATACTCCACCAAGTTTTGCAGAGCCAGCCAATCTGTCTGCCTGTTCATTGCCCAACACACCAGCATGCCCCGGAGAAAATATCTAGATGATGCTTGCCACCCGTGACTTCCGAAGCGAAGCAAGCCACTCGGCACGAAGCCTGCCAGTCCTCACTGAGAGGATCAAGTGCTGGTATAGTGTGAAAAGCATTCTCTGCTCTGTGTCCATTGCAGCCATAGTTTTAAGTACATTGAGTCCCTTTTGAGATCTGGTCACTGCCGTCTCCACGTGGTCCTTGAAGGACAGGCTCCTGTCAAATGTAATTCCCAGATACTTCAGTTTGTTCTCTCTGTTGACGTTTCTACCATCTATCGTGAGGCTTGGGACATCAGCACTCACAATCCTGTTGTCCAGAGAGCACCACAAAACAGCCGCCTTTTCCGAGTGGATGACAGCACCCATTTCAGATGCACCAGTCAATCACTTTGCCTACTGTCGCCTGTAGCTCCTAGGGCTGTTTGTACTCTATCTCTCTCCTGCCTATATGCAAGAATTTCATCTGCAAATGTTAGTATCCTTCCAGCCCCTGGTGCTTCTAGGTTTGCAATCTTGCTCGTATATAAGTTAAAGAGCACAGGTGAGATTACAGATCCCTGTGGTAGTCCCGAGGTTAACATATGTGGCTCTGTGGTCCATGCACCCAGACAGAGAGCAATCTGACGAGAATACAGGACGGATGCTATCCAGTTCACCAACCAGGGATTGACCCCCTTCTCCATCAGTGCGGTCATCAAAATAATATCTAACTCTGTTGTATGCGTCCTCGAGATCAAGGGCCGGCAAAATCGTTTCCTGTCTACTTTGAAACCCCTCATAAACGTCGAAGGCAAAAGTGGCTGCATTTGACATAGGTATCTTTTCCTGGCCTGTAGCTCCCCAGACCTCTTGGAAGAAGCTTCCCCCTTTCCAAAAACTCTTGCAGCTTGACAGCGACTATCTTCTCTAAAACCTCCCCAAATGTATTTTGAAGGGTGATGATCATAAAGCCGCTAAGCTTTGAATCATTCTTGAATGGTTTTGGGAGAGGGATGAGATAGCTGTGCACCCAGTCCTGCGGTACTGATGCTGTCCTAATGCTCTGGTTAAAGCAGGCAGTCAGCTGCATCGCTCAAAGCTAGGGCCAAGAGATAAGGGAACCTACTCTATATCTACTTTTGCGGTCTTTCATTGCGTCCTTCTAGTGCAGTGGTTCTCAACCGGTGGGGAATTCCCCCCCCCCCCAGGGGGGAATTTTAGGGTTTCCAGGGGGGGGGGGGGAATGAAGACCATTTCAAGATCGCATTAATATAAGAACCGATTACTTGATATTGTTTTTCCCTTCATACTTTACAGTTAAGTACCTCTCATTCTTCTAAAATTCATTTTATAAAGTCAGTAGACCCACAAATCATGTTTTATGTAGATGTCTAGACTTGTTTTAGTATGTGCTATTAAATTTACCTTACATTTTTAGGTATACTGTATAGGGGTGGGGGGATTTTTAGATAGGAAATATGAAAGGGGGGGAATGACGTTCTGAAAATACGTGTGAAGGAAGGGGGGGGGGGGGGGGGGGCGGGGGGAGGGGGGTGGGGGGGGGGGGGGGGGGGGGGGGGTGCGGGGGGGGTTGGGGGGGGGGAGGGTGGGGGGGGGAAACGGGCCAAATTTTTGATAGAAGGGGGGGAATGACGTTTCTAAAATATGGTGAAGGGGGGAACGGGCCAAAAAGGTTGAGAACCACTGTTCTAGTGTATGGTACTTCAATGAGAGCTATTGTTTTCTCATTTTGCTGTAGCATACATTAGGCATATTATTTATAATATACATATTTACATTTAATATATTATACATATTTATTTTTTGCATATTGTTGGTGTGGTAGGCTCCATATGTAATATGCTACACCAGGTGAATGTTTGCTGAGCTTTATAAGTAGCGTTCTTTATGCATACCATACTGTCTGTACAGTAAAACGTCAATCAACCGTCACTCGTTTAACCGTCAGTTTATGATATCTGTCAAAAATGTGAGTATATAAAAAAAAAAAACAGACATCTTTACAATTGCCCAAGGATTACTTTTACACCCTACTGCATAAAATTGGAAGTGACTAATCGTCAGTGGCGAAGGAGTTGAGCTTGACGAAACTGAAGGAACTGAGACTGTTAGTGTTAGTGTTGACGCAAATGTGCAACAATATAGATAGGACTAAACAGTGAAAACATTACGACAGAAGTAACGGATCTGGAATGTGACAAAATGGATGGAGGCTTTGAAATTTTGAACGATAATGAAATTGTTTCTAGTGTGATTACCATTGAAGAAGTAGAAATTGATGACGATGAAGGATCAGTTCTTAACCAAAAAACTACTAGCCATTCAGAAGCAGAAACAATGTTATCAAAGTGTTTTGACTGGTTTGAAATGCAAGATGACGAAAATGCAACACAGATCCTACTACATTTGTATACGAAAATCTCTAAAGGCCTATATGTTCTCAAACATAACGTTGTTTGGATCAGGTGTCTTCTATCTTATTTATGTAGTTAAACAAGTGTAAGCAGACCTTCACCAATATGTTATTAAATCTTGTGTAGGCCTATTATCATGCTTATATGCATTCTGTTCACCTAGTATTTGTATTAGTTTATATCATTCATATTTTTTATCCTTTTCTGTTACAAAACCAGAGGTTGTGTTCTTTTATCTGTTATGCCATTTATTTGTTGGTATTTGAAATGCCAGCCTTTATGTGATTTTTTCAATATTTTGTACACTTCACATTTGTCAGGCTTCTTTAGTCTCTTTGCATTTCTATATTGGATTTTGAAGTCTATTATAATTTATATCCTCCATTATGTTACTGTGTATTTTAATCTTTTATTCATCTACTGCAGAATATTTGCAATCCATGTATTTTTTGTAATTCATGTATAGGAAGAAGGCGTCTTATGTCTGTTGTATTGATAAATGTAATACATTCTATTGTTCATCAAGTCTTGATTATCCACATGACATTTAATCTTATCGGTTTATTAACTGTGAGTCTTTTTTCTAATTTCTTTGTCCAGTTTAAGTTGTAGATCTAATTTGATATTCTATAGGGTCTTCTGTATACATAAAGTGTAAATCAAATCTGTTCTACGAGGGCGAGTCAATAAGTCACACAGTTCTGTGGGGTGGCAAGTAAATGTAGTTGGTGTTTTCTACAGGTGTCATTAGGTGACAGCAACATCAAACTTTATATTCCCATTCAACAGGTGGCGCTAGGTGTCTCAGCAGCGCATAAACAAAATGGCGACTGTACTTACGGAGTGTATAACCAAAGCGCAACGTGCTGTTGTGCGTTTTTTGTGGGCAAAAGGACTGCCTGCAAAAGACATTCATAAGGAAATGCTTCCTGTTTATGCTGACAAATGTTTGTCCCGTACAGTGGTGCATAGCTTGGTAGTAAAATTTTCTCAAGGACGCTCTAAAATTGTTGATGAAATCCAATCTGGTCGTCCTGTTGAGATTGCAACAGAAGCATCTGTGCAGCGGGTGGGGGAGATGATTAGACGAAAGGTGACAATGTGAATTCTGAATTGTACTGTGAAATTCTATCGATGCTTCATGATGCAATTTGAAGAAAATGTTCAGGGCTGCTGACTAGAGGAGTGTTGATAATGCCAGACCACATACGGTTCGATTAACTCAGGAGAAAATTAACCAAGGTTTTCACCTAGTATCCACCTTACAGCCCTCTAGCGATTTCCACCTTTTTTGTCCACTGAAAACAAACCTTGGCGGGAAAAATTTCGCGAATGACACCGAAGTTGAATGTGAAGTGAAAACGTGGTTTAGAAAACAATGCATGCAGTTCTATGCAGCTGGTTTGGGAGGATTGATAAAACAATGGGATAAGTGTATCAATTTGGTAGAAATTATGTTGAGAAACAAAGGGACAACGTATGTATAAAAATAAACTGGTTTCAAATAATTATCATATTGTTATTTTTCTACAGCCATTTGTGACTTACTTATTGACTTCCTCTTGTATAACTGGTACACAATCTCACTTTGTTTCACACTGAGAACTGACAATCATGCTACTCAACATTCATGTTCGCTCAAATATTCGATCATATCCTTAATATGTGCAATATAAGACAAGCAATCATTGCGTAAATGTATAGTTTGCTTTATTTATATACAAGTTATTTAATATACATATGTCAACAAATGATATCTTGAAAAATAAAAGCACCATTACAAAAAGTACAAGCTAAGGCTTATTAAAATGGATGGGGGGGGGGGGGGGGGGGGGGGAGAGAGAGGTTAAAGCATTGCTAGATTTCATCAGAAAACAGCAAGTTAAATGGTTTGCCCATATAACTAGATTACCAACTAACAATGATGTACAACTGATAGACCAAATGGAAACAGACAAAGAGGCCTGCCACTTAAACGATGGACAGAGGTAATAGCAAAGTCCATGGGAATCTCGATAAATGAAGCCCGTAATCGGGCATTCTCCCGCTGATTATGCTTCTCCTCAACACCACAAGGTACAAGAGGAACAAAGATGAGATAAGACCTCAAAGACGAAGATGATTAAGTTTAACAACTACTCAAAAGTGAAGATTATACATCTGAAACTTGGTGGTGGAATGGGCCAGCAACAGCAGTTTACCTGCGCTTTGTTTGTCAAAATCTCATCAGATCAGTTAAATCCAGTTCAGGAACAGAATGTTGTGATTAAATTTTCGGTGAAAGAAGGTTCACAATTTGCTGAAATTCATCATCAACTGTCATGCATGTTTCCATAGCAGACTGTAACACTTTCATCAGTGTCTGATCAACACAAGACACTACAGACACCTTGGGTATGACAAAGAAGACATGGCAAGAGATCAACACAAGACATTACAGACACCTTGGGTATGACACAGGAGACATGGCAAGAGATCAACACAAGACATTACAGACACCTTGGGTATGACACAGGAGACATGGCAAGAGATCAACACAAGACATTACAGACACCTTGGGTATGACACAGGAGACATGGCAAGAGATCAACAGAAGACATTACAGACACCTTGGTTATGACACAGGAGACATGGCAAGAGATCAACACAAGACAAAATTTGAAACACCTTGGGTGTTTCACGGGATACAATGGCAAGAGATCAACATAAGACATTATAGACACCTTTCGTATAACATAGAAGACATGGCAAGAGATCAACACAAGACATTACAGACACCTTGGGTGTGACACAGGAGACATGGCAAGAGATCAACACAAGACATTACAGACACCTTGGGTATGACACAGGAGACATGGCAAGAGATCAACACAAGACATTACAGACACCTTGGGTATGACACAGGAGAAATGGCAAGAGATCAACACAAGACATTACAGACACCTTGGGTATGACACAGGAGACATGGCAAGAGATCAACACAAAACATTACAGACACCTTGGGTATGACACAGGAGACATGGCAAGAGATCAACAAAAGACATTACAGACACCTTGGGTATGACACGGGAGACATGGCTAGAGATCAACACAAGACATTACAGACACCTTGGGTATGACACAGGAGACATGGCAAGAGATCAACACAAAACATTACAGACACCTTGGGTATGACACAGGAGACATGGCAAGAGATCAACAGAAGACATTACAGACACCTTGGGTATATCATAGAAGACATGGCAAGAGATCAACACAAGACATTACAGACACCTAGGTTATGACACAGGAGAAATGGCAAGAGATCAACACAAGACATTACAGACACCTTGGTTATGGCACAGGAGACATGGCAAGAGATCAACACAAGACATTACAGACACCTTGGTTATGACACAGGAGAAATGGCAAGAGATCAACACAAGATATTACAGACACCTTGGGTATGACACAGGAGACATGGCAAGAGATCAACACAAGACATTACAGACATCTTGGTTATGACACAGGAGAAATGGCAAGAGATCAACAGACAGCACATCGTGATGAGAGAAACATTCTGCAAAGGAACTGCTATATGATATATATATGTATACACACACACACACAAGGGGGATTTAAATGAAAACCTGAAATTTTTATTTTTGGTGAACATATTCTGAAAAAAAGCAAAGAACAAATGTATCATTTTTTGATGGAGTTACCACTGATTTCAATGCAAGTCCTCCAGCGCTGATAAAGTGCTTGGATTCCTGCAGATAAAAATGCTATTGGTCACGTGTGTAACTACTCATGCACCACATGATGTACCTCTTAATCAGACCATAAAGTCTGTGATAGAAGTCACATCGTTTTGAAACTTCCTATTCCACTGATACACTTACTGGATTGACAGGCATGGATCATCATTCTGGATCCTTCTTTGCTGATGAATTTCTTTAGGTTCATAGCTTCACTGATAAAAAAAATTGGCTCGCGCATGTCAAAAGTGGGGCATCCATCTTTAAACTGTCATGATGTCATGTATTTAACACTCTTGATGTCCTTAACAACAATATTGACAGGTTACAAGACAATGGCATGGTTATATTAATTTCTATTACACTTTTAAGGTTTACATTTGAAGCCCCCCCCCCCCCCCCCAACCCCCCCGTGAATCTGTGTGTGTGTGGGTGTGTGTGTGAGAGAGAGAGAGAGAGAGAGAGAGAGAGAGAGAGAGAGAGAGAGAGAGAGAGAGAGAGAGAGAGAGACCTGGCACCTTGTCATCCTGATAGACAATGGTTTGTTATATTGTGCGTAAAAAAGCTTGGGCTGAATTGTAGAGACCATGTGTTGCTCATGCAGCATGATTCATCTCTCGGCCTGCCTAGTTCACTCCAGAGGAAAGGTAACACCAATATATCTGGAACAAGACAAGCTGCAGAAGCTGCCAGAGCAGGAAAACAATGCTCAAACTGTCTGCCTGTCAGAGCTCCAATGCTCCGACCAAGGTTTAGGTTTAGTACCTGGTTTCCCCTGCCTTGACATTAGTTTTCGGTTGCATTTCCTCAAATCAGGATAAGGCTTGTACTATCTCAATTGTGCTACTTAGCCAAAAGCCTTTAGCACAGTGTGGGGGTGTCAGGTTTGGTGAGCGCCACCCAACAATTGGCGCTAACAGACAGCAGGTAGTACCGTCTACTATCATACGGTAGCTCAGTCATACAGCAGATGAGATCTTCTAAACTCCTACATATCTAAACACCATAGAATGGTGAAGTGCTGATAGAATGGAATTCAGTGCATGTAGTAAATGAAAGGAACAAAATGAGGGACAAAAAAAAACAAAGAAAAGCAGAGTAAATAATAACAATATATGTGTAGGTCAGAGTATAGATGACATCAAAACAACAATTAATTAACACTGAATAAATACAAATTGTTAAATATTCCAACAAAAACGTGGTAGGAAATAAACTAAACATTCCTGCCATAAAGAAATACTGAAACTACAACTTGGAATATCATATTTTGCTATTAAAGAATCCAACTGCATTGAATGTCAGAAAATAAATATTATTTACTAGAATGCAAGAACAATCAACAGTAACAGATACCAGTTATGGAATGTATAACCAACAGCAATAAATCTACAAGAATATAAAACATATTAAAGATAAATAGCTCTGGAGAACTGCAAAGAAAGATTAAGTAATATATCACAAGAAAGATATTCCCATATACAGGATCACAATTGTAAAGTACAATACTAATTAAATTATGTTGCTTATTAAAGCTGTAAATATGCTGACAGAAACAACAAACATATGTAACTAATACAATAAGATAAAGCAAAAGCCCAACACACATCTCTATGTTGCAGTTTGAGAGAACTATATAAATATCATAACTGCCTGAAAGACACAAATAAGCAAACATATACACCATTATCCGAAATAACAATGAAAGCACAAAAGGGTTGAAAAAGGTATAACTGGTATAATATGCAGTACAATATATTGGCACTTTAAAACAATGTTTTGCCATTGTTTGTGAATTTGGATAATGAAGAAAAACAATATATTGCACAATTTATTGCCTGGCATAATTTACTGTATTTAAAAAATGTTCAACATAGAATAAAGTATGTCAGGAATCCTTTTTTTTTGGTGGTAATTGACACGATACAGCCAAACATTGCAGGACAATAATCTGTGCAACATATCAGCGACTATAATTAAATTTCTCTAGTTTTTAAAATCTACAAATTTAATGGATTGGAGCTAACAAAATAAACTTCAACATTGACGTTTCTATGTCAATTATAAGCAGAGATATTTGTGTGAATTGCCTCTTCAACTTCAGTTATTAAGAAACAGAGACACATACAGTCTTGCCGAACTGCAGAAGTGTATTTGAACATACACTTATGCTGCACAAGCTGCTAGAATCAGTTACACATATTCAATGACCTGCCACTTAGGCACATATTTGTTTGTAAACATGACTGTAATAACTTCTCAACTGTACATCTCATCTCATCATGTTCCTCTTGTACCTTGCAGTGTCGAGGTGAAGTATAAACATCGTGAGAGTGCCTGATTATGGGCTTCATGTATCGATATTCCTATGGACTCTGCTATTCCCTCCATCCAACGTTTACGTAGTCGGCCTCTTCCTCTGCTTCCCTCTGGTCTATACATCACTGCTTGTTGTGGTATGCTGGTGACTGGTAACCTACTTGCATGGCCAAACCATTTGTCTTGCTGCTTTCTAATAAAGTCTAGTACATACTACTGTCAATATTTCATCATCATCATCCAGTGCCTTGTCAGCTGGCATCGACGATCATGCCCCTCCATAAATTGCGATCTCTGATGGCATGGATCAATTTGTGTGCTGAGTTCCTTCCATGCCTTGACACGCATCTATCAACAATTTTCTCATGCTGTCTTCCTTTTCATTGATTTCCAGCTGTCACAACATATTCCAGCTTTTGTCTTTTCATAATGTGGCCAAAACAATTACAACTGCTTCTTTCTGGATGTCTGTGGATAAGTTGTCTTTGCGACTTAGCTTCCCTCAAAATGTCCAGATTGCTCATTTTGGCTGTCCAATTAATTTTCAGAATTCTTCTATAAAACCATATCTTTATGTAAATATTAAAATTAGGTGCCAATATAACCCATTACATAATTACAATATGCTTTCATAAGAATTAAGGGTTTTATTTTCATTTATACCTATAACAACCTATAGTGAATTTGAAGCCATTGTATCAGCATAACATTCATGCTTTGTTGGTTTTGTTTTTAGTCATCAGCAGGAAGGCCCAGGTGTAAAATATAATACCAATAAAGTGTTAGAAAGGAAAATGAGTTTTGAAATAGGCTTTAGCATAATAACTGTTAAACTGCTCACCATCTTTTTTAAACGATCAGATGTGTATAGTAGAAGGTGGCATTGTGAAATCAACTGAAGATCTGTAAATGTGCTGACAGAAACAACATTAGCTATTTCATTGTGGATAGTGCACTTGCCCGTCAAGACAATGGTCCAGGTTAAATCCCCAGCACCCCTCTGCCATGTGTCCACCGTGACAAGGTATAGGGGGGCTTGCGTGTTCCAATGACCCCAAGAGCAATGCCGACGGTAGCACAGCCTCTGGTAGGGTCACCCATGTCGGACAGGTCAAGGGAGAGGAACCAGACCAAGAGACACACACACTTGCTGCCTTGTAGGTAGACTGGGGACAGCCAAAGGCTAGGGAAAGCACACCCGAAAAATGCTTGTTGAAATTGGATGTACTGAGCCACAGGCAATACAAAGCAGTGCAACATAACTTAATCAATTCATGATGCCACAGATTAAAATTAATCAGCATGGTGCTAATCCCGTGAAGTCCCATCAGGCGGTGATAGTGCCAGGCCCCTGCCTCGAGAGGGTCCACCCATTACTACTGGTGGTCACCTTCCCCTGTGCTGTGGAGTCAAGGCACAGAGGAGTAGGTTAAGAGCTATTGACCAAACACCTCGGACACTCAACATACTACAGTGGAATGATGAAGGAGTTTCTAACAAGAAAGTCCCCTTAACACATCGTCTTCATAAAGATAGAATAGATGTGGCATGCATTCAAGAGACGCACCTCAACGCCAATCACAGATTCTCAGTCAGAGGATATCAGACCACATGTTTCGATGGCGAAGGACACAAAGGAGGAGTCCTAATACTTACACGAAACACAATACCTTGCAGTGAAGTATCTGTGACTTCTGAAAACCAAACGGAAATTATAGGTGTTAATATAATGATAAAGGACATGAAAATAAGAATTTACAATCTTTATAGCCTAGCAGAAAAGGACCTTACACTTTCAAACATGAAAATAATTGACACAAACTGCATTATTGTTGGAGACTTTATTAGCCGTTCAGACAGATGGGATACCCAGATACTGACAACAGAGGAGATGAAGTAGAGGACTGGGAAATAGACTAAAATCTCCATCAACTCAACAAAGCGGGCAACACACCAAGCTTCTACTCTAGAAGATGGTTTACCACTTCTACTCCAGACTTAGCTTTCTGCACAGGAGACATCCTCCACAAAATCGATCGCCAAGTGCTTGACCAATTAGCAGGTACTGACCACAGACCAATCAAGCTTGTAATGAATATGGAGTATGTTCCACAGGAGCAAAAGAATTTTCGCTGGAATTACAAATATTGTGAAAACAAATACACGACATGGCAACATGAAACAAATGGTGGAAAATCTAAACAAAGAAATAATACAGGCGGCCACTGAGTCCATTCCAAGAGGAGCGTGGAAAAATTACAAACCATACTGGAGTGAAGACCTACAAATTTTGGAGGACAAAGTTGAAGATGCTATGAAGACAGCAGAGAGAGAACAAATACTGAAGTGAACATCTCTCTCAAAGCCATCTCAGCAAAATATAAAAGAACAGGAAATCAAATAACAAGAGATGGTAGGAGGGAAAAAAACAGAAAACCTGAACTTCAACTGGGATAGAAACAAACTATGGAAACTAGTGAAAGCCACGAACAATGAAGGACCCAGAAATCAACAAATAATTAAACAAGGAAATGCCTTGCTTACAGGAAAAAAGGCTGCAAATGCACAAATAGAACACTATGCTAGTACAAACTACATTGATATTACAACCGAACAGAAGAAAGCAATTGAAGATAAACAGACACATCATAGTAATACAGAGATAGCAGCAGAATATTGATGGCAAATCTAAAAATGGAACAGGCAATGAATACCCTAAAAAAGAAGAAATCACCAGGAAAGGATGGAATCACAAATGAAATGCTACTAGGCAAAGAAGAAACTACTAGCAGTCCTAAATAACAGCTGGAAGAGAGGAATAGTCCCACAGGCATGGAAGGAAGCTATACTAATACCAGTCCCAAAGAAAGGAAAAGACCTGTAAGAACCAAATGGCTATCGACCTATCAGTCTACTTAGCTGTGTAGGAAAATTAATGGAACGCATTATCAATGGCAGGCTAACATGGCATCTGGAAGAAAACAAACTCTTAACACCACACCAAGCAGGATTCAGAAAGTACAGATCCACTGAAGATCAAATAACCTATATAGCTCAGGAAATAGAGGATGCCTTCCAAGAGAAAAAGCACACACTAGCAGTCTGGATAGATTTAGAAAAAGCATTTGATAAAGTATGGAAGGAAGGACTGAAAGTAAAACTGCAAAAAATGCATGTTTGTGGGAAAATGTATAAATGGATCAGCCACTACCTTGAGAACAGAACTACAAGGACAAAAGTACAAGGACAAACCAGCAAAAAGATGCTGTTGGAGCAAGGTGTCCCCCAAGGAGGAGTTCTTTCACCAACATTATTCCTAGCATATATCAATGACATCATGAAAATTTTCCAGCCAGAGTACACACATCCTCTTTTGCAGATGACCTAGCCATATGGACATCTGAAGAATATATTAGCACAGCTAACAGCAGAATACAACAAGCCTTAGAGGACTGGTCAAAATCATGTCTAGTGAAGATAAGTGAGAAGAAAACAACATATACAGTGTTCTCCCTCTCAAATAAAACTCAGCACTCTAAGCTGGTATTGAATGGAAAAATATTGTGCCATGAAGAAAATCCAAACTATCTAGGAGTTCCTTTGATCGTCGCCTGACATTGAAGATATAGGTTAAGAAACATCGAACAAGAGGAAGGCAAAGAATGGCAGTCATGAAAAAGCTTGCTGGTACAACATGGGGAGCAGATGAGAAAGTTCTCAAGAAGTTATACACTGGACGGGTGAAGGCCAGTACTGGAATATGGCATTGCAGCTTGGGCAACAGCAGCTAAGTCAAACTTTAACAAAATAAGTAGTCTAAAATCAAGGAATGTGAATCATAACTGGAAGCCTGAAGACAACGCCTATTAACGAACTAGAAAAGATCACTTGTTTACAACCAATGCAGGATAGAAGAGATAGTAGAGCCCAACAATAAGCAGAACAATTTACAAGATTGATAGACCACCCCATGTATGAAAGGTTTAATGGTTTTGGAAAGGGGAAACTGAAGCGTAGCAACTTTGAAGAAACCATAGAACAAAAGATTAGGGCAGATCCTATACTTAACTATCAACAGTCAAACCCATTTACAATGCACACAACTTCCCAGCTTGGAGACAGCAGCAACTGCCTGAGATGATAGAAAACATTCCTGGTATTGAGAAAAAGAACACTCAGAATGAAACAGGAAGAAGAAAAATAGCCCTAAATTACATAAAAGAACATTACCCAATTAGCAATTTGACCCATGCACATACAGATGGATCAGCCAAAAATTCTAATAGAAAATGGAGGAGAAGGAATTCTCCTCAGTTTAAAACAAGGAGTGAAAAAAAACACAGTCAGTGGCAACTGGAAAATTTTCAAGCAACTTCAAAGCAGAGGTAGAGGTTTTAAAAACTGCAGCAAAAATGCTCTTGATGGAAGAAAATAAAGAGAAGCAAATAGCTATCTTCATAGATGCCACTGTTCTTCATAGATCTTCATGAAAAGTCAGCTGTCTCAATATTGAAGAGCAAAAACAGCACAGAACTAGCAGACCTAAGATGCAGCACTCCATGGCCTATGTCAGAAATAAAAAGAAGTTGTAATACAGTGGATCCCATCACATTGCAGTATACCAGGAAATGAAGAGGCTGACAGACTAGCAAAAGAGGGTGGACGACTACCTACAGCCTGACATAGACATAACCTATAATGAGGCAAATAAATTTATAAAAAGCACTTATATAACCAAATGGGAATGAGAGCATCCAGGCTAGAAAGATGATGCATATTACAAACTCGACCAAAGTGAACAAGTGAGACAGAACATAACAGGCTGAAATACCACTTGTTCAATAAACTAAAGATAGGAGATACCGATCAATGTAATTGTGGAACTGGTAAAATGACAGCTAAACATTTGCTGCAGGAGTGCCCAATATATGCAGAACAGAGAAAGATATTTTGGCCCACACTAGCTTCATCTGAGGACAAGCTCTATGGAGATATCAACAAGCTCAAGTTGACCGCAGCTTACTTTAACTACATTCAGGTTGACATCTAAAGGTGCTTGAAGAAGTACTTAGACTGCCACACTTCATACCACAGTTATGTCAGTAGCAAAAGCGTCCCAGGGGAATGAAATGGAATATTGCTTGGCTAGCAAATCCATTACATGGAAAGTCCGAATCAAAAGCTCATTGTGTGGGCACCATCAAAGATGGGAAAAGCGGCCCAGTGGCATGAAATAGAATATTGCTTGGATAGCAAACCCATAAAGTGGAAAGTCCGAATCAAAAGCTCACTGTGTGGGCATCATCAAAGGTGGAAAAAGTGTCCTAGTGGTATGAAATGGAATATTGCTTGGATAGCAAATCCATTACATGGGAAGTCCGAATCGAAAGCTCACTGTGTGGATGTCATCTGCAGACTGAATTCTTCTGGTTTCCGGAGGAACAGCCTGTGGCGACTGGAAGGCCCAATATACAGAAGTGAGGCTAAGCAGCCATGTACAGGATGTGACGATTCCTTGGGTGAGCCCAGTACCAGAGCCAGTGTCGGCTCTGCAATTATGGAAGCCTCCTTGGATGGCAGGGAATGCCCATGGTCTTCCCCTGCCTTCCCTTGAAGGCTGACTGGGATGTCTTCAGCTGTTCTAAATTAGCCAGCTGGGATAGGGGATAAGACCACAACAGTGAGAGTCAAACATGCTAAGAAATCCCCGGAAGGTTAACCCGGTCAACAAATGCCCGCAGAAGTCAGATGTGTCGGCCTAAAGGCACAAGAATGCAGCTCTGCTGTAAACAGGCACAACGCAATCATGTCCAAAAAAAAACTCTCTGGATGAAAGCAGAAGAAGAAATCCCCAGCAGAGACAGTATTGTTTTATGACCAGCACAGCTCTAGGTTCGACCAAGCCTCATAGAGTGTCAGTCAGTTTTCAGAATTCTCTGAAAACTGCTGTGAGAGGTGATGTGTATAAATGAGGTTTGGTTAAAAAGTATTCAACCTTTGGTTAGAAAGCATACAATTACTCATCTGGAGGTGTGCAATTAGAATTCCCTTTAATGTACTCTCCTTGGGACTCTAACATTTCTACCAGCGGTCCCACTAATGTTGGAAACATTTCAGGGAGGTCACTTTGGGCATTAATGCAGCTTGGCCGTCATGTTCTGTATAATATCTACTCATAACAAACCAGGTCCCTTTCAGCTGCATTTTCAACTTGGAGAACAGCCAAAAATCACACGAAGCTGTGTTAGAAGAGTAGAGTAGGGAGTCTGGCCAACAAGAGGAATACTGTGTATGGCCAAGAAAGTGTCTGAATGAGATGTGATGAATGGGCGGTGTGTTGTCATGATGGAGCTGCCAAGTTCCAGTTACATACACACACACACACCCACACACACTCAAATGCATGTTAAATGTTATCAAAAATAATTTTGTTGCTACAGTGTACGATGTACTATAACTACTTTCACTACATCAGACACAAATGTGATATGAATGATGTCAGCTAAACAAAACAAGAAAGCAGAATAAAGTAAAATGTGATATGGGAACAGGGCATGCAGAACTGTGCTGAACAATAGATATGAAATGTTCATATATCTTATATGTCATACACCATAATTAATCATTCAAATAATGATATTAAACTCTTTTCCTGTCAGTTAACACTCTCATGATGCTACCCAAACCTCCAACTGCAACAGCCTGAAAAATGCAAAATAAAAATGTATCAGTGACACACTACAAACACACAGATACTCAACACATTGTCTTAAAATATTTGCAGCCTTAAACAATAATTGATTTTTAATTTATGCTTTAATGTGCAAGATTTTCAAATGTTGAGAGATAAAATTCCATGTTACATACCAATAAAAATTACACAGTAAAAGGAAAAAAAAAATAAACACATTTCTACACTAATAAACGTTGTGACCTGTCACATACAAGTATACTATTATTGACTATAATCCCTTTGTATTTTAAATATCAGTAGCATTCACTCTTTCCAACAATTTTGAATTCTTGAAGAAATGTCCTATCAAGTAACAGAAATTGTATTATAAAGTGCATGGAAAGAGTATGGACAATGGGAACTGGCTTTCGGTACTTTATTTAATAAATGTATTTCTTTTCAGTGAGATTGAAGTTGTTTTAACAATTATACTCTTTCTTGTGCATATACAGCAGCCACTTGCACCACACAATCCAGAGAACCTTCTGTGAACAAGGCTTGACTTTTAGGTCACATCACTTCTTTATAAGTCTGAAGGATGATTTTGAGTCTGGGAAACTGTCTTAGATGTGCTTTTGGAAGTATTGATAAGTTGAGATGATATAGAGAGATCACATGTGGCAGTTTCCTGTGCATAGATGGTGCTTTGTTTATAATTCACCGGTCTTCGCGGCGAAGGGTTTACGGATGCGATTCGTAATCCCGTATACCCATGTTCGAAACACAGCGGTGCTGGTTTTTTTGAAAAAATTATAGGAGCCGGTCGTTCTGAAAGCAATGACTAACTACTGAATGTAAAACTTGCCCAGGAATCATGAACAGTCAAAATGCTGGGGTTGACTGCTACGTCCTGTTAAGGACATGTAACTAAATTTTTTGTTTTTAAAAAAATATAATTCAGGAAGTCTCATACAGTCATTAGATAGAGGACAATGTTTATCTTGACTGATCCATTATTTTCTATACTATTTCAATATTAATTTAGCTTCATTGTATGAGATGGATTTTGTAGCTGAGGTTTACTACATTTGTAGTAAGTCTTTCAGCTCACTTGTTTCCTTGTTCAATTGTTTCCAATATGATGAGATCCACTGAACTAGAGCTGTAGTTTTCTGTGAAGACAAATAGATTATGTCTTTCCAGACATTCTTAGAACTGATGACTTTTTTGTAAACTTCACTTCTCCCTATAGTTAATGACAAATATGGAACAAAAGTCATCATCTTTATGGGGACATGCAGACAGACAGGAAAACATACAGACAGATTGATAAAATAGAAGGCACTTTTAGCCCACAGGAATTAAACTGGTAATATACAAATGAATTTGAAATAGAGCTCAGAGGTCAGACCACATTAAATAAATTTTATTACTGGTAAGTCAGGGTCTCAGTCTAAAAGATTCACTTTGATGGTTCATCAACGTAGCATTAGGGAATGAGAAACAGCTACAAGAATTATGGCAAAGAGAAACATGCACCCATTCTAAAGAAATAGAAACCACATGACAGCTATAGTTCTGTCTCCTTTATCCAATGCTTAGACAAAATAGCTGAGAGAATAATAAACAGAATTTTTTTTTGGGTTCACATATCCTTTTACAGGACATCGCTGTCAACATCAGCATCTTTCAGCTGATTGTTGATTTCTTGGCAAGATTACACTGAATAGTCTGCTATTGCTTTCTGAGCGGCGGGCTCACATACCCTGTAAGTTGTGGACATTATTCGAACCACTACTGATTCTCACCATCGTCATGTTACTTACGAGAGTATACGAGATTACGGAGAAAAGTCGCTAACTTCTAGGCCAGGAAGCCGGCAGTAAACAGACTACTGGTTGAAAAATGCAAAAATCTTAAAAAGAACCAGGCTTATTTTCAGACATAAATACATATTACAGCAAAACCAGCCTAATTTTCTAGTTTTGAATGGGGCATGCCAGGATCAGTTGAATGCTTCATATATTATACCAAGGAATTTGATAAAGCAAAACTAAGATGAACTGATTAAAATATTGGAAGATAACATTGATGGGAAAGATCTCAGAGCAATAAAAATATTTACTGGAACCAAGTATCAGCAATTAAAATGGGAAATAAAGCTAGGAGTTCAACAGGGATGTGTTTTGTCACTAGATCTTTTCTCCCTCTACAGCGAAGTAATAATGAGAGAGATAGAAGATATTTCGGAGGTTATAATATAAACAATTTACGCTTTGCAGATGACACAGTATTGGTGACGAATAATGCAAAAGACCTACAACAATTGTTAGACATTGTAGTAACAAAGAGTGCAAAGAAATGACTGCCTTGAATGTCAAGAAAACAATAACAATAGTAATTTCAAAGAAAAAGGTGACACCAAAATGTGAAATGAAAATATAAGGGAGTGGGTAACTGAGTGGGTAATTTTAAATACCTAGGGGCATTTATAACAGAAGATGGAAGGTGCACAGCAGAGATTAAGAGCAGAATAGGGCAAGCAAAAGCTGCATTTCTGAAAATGAAAAGTATCTTATGCAATAAGTCACTATCATTGATTGTAAGAAAGAGCATGCTGAAGTGCTATATAGAACCTGTTTGCTGTATTGCAGTGAATCTTGGAATGTGAATGAACAAATCAGGAAGAACTTGGAAGCAACAGAGATGTGGTTCCTGAGATAAATGTTGCAAATTCCATGGAGTGCCAGAGTAACTAACGATGATTGCTTGAAAGTGGCTAATTGAAACTAGATCATTATATACAACAATAAGAAAGAGACAAACAGCTTTCTTTGGTCATGTGATGAGAAGAGAGGCATTGGAGAACAATTGTGACAAATGCAAAGATCAAAGGAAGAGGCAGAGGCCAACCAAGAGAAATGATGCTGGATGGATTGAGACGGTGGCATGGAGAAATATCATCAGCAGAGTTGATCCAGTATGTGGAAAGACATGAACGCCTATGCCAGCTGGCAGGGCACTTAATAATAATCATGATGATGCCAGGGTCAAAAGCCATCATATGATTACACAAAATGCATCAATGTTCAAACATTGTTCCCAGTTGTATGAAAAAACTGGTCAACTTTCCTTTGAGTGCTCACCACTTTCAAACACTGGGGGACAGCTACTACAGCTGTCTCCAATAATATCTAACCCACTCTATGAGTGCTTGAAACAGAGACAAAGAACCTGTAACTTCATAAGAATGACACAGGGCTGCCAAGAGTAGACAACTTAGCAGCACTGAGGTAACAACACTGTAGAATGCTGATAGCATGTGAGAGTTATGTAGGTTAGGAAACAATAATAATAACTGTGGTAATGTTCAAATCAGGTTCAGTGTATTGACTGTTGTTTTAGAAAATGTTAAAGTTTGAGCACTTTAAAAAGTAAGAAAAATGTGAAGAAAAAACAACCATCTGAATAAATGGTACATATATCTTTTCTCTACAAATTAACAAATATGGAATTGGTCTTTAGGTAAACCATACAAAAATTGTATCCATCCATCATGTGCCATGCCGGTAAGCGTGGGCGGTCATGTTCTGCCATCTCACTCGATCACCAGAGTCGTGGATCAGCTCCGTGTTTCTGTCTCGACCATGCCACAAGGCCAAGCCATCCAGGTACTTGCTTCTAGGTCTTCCCCTTGGTCTGTTCCCCTCGATCTTACCAGTTGTCACCAAATTCTCCAATCCATTTCTTCTCATAACATGCCCAAAAAATTTTGACTGTCTACGTCTAATTTCTCTAATCAATTTACGATCTTCATTTGTTTCTTGAAGGACTTGTTCATTGGTCTTTCTGGCTGTTCTTTGCATTTTCCTCAGAAACCACATCTCTACAGCCATCAGATGTTTTTCAGCCTGACTGCTCATTGTCCACGCTTCACATCCATATAAAAGTACAGGTTCAATGTAGCATCTCAACACTCTTTTTCTCGTTTCAATTGACATCTTTTTATTGGTCAATATGTTTTTCATCTTGCTAAAGGCTACTTTTGCCATGGCGATTCTTGTTCTAATCTCTTCAAGGCATCTCCCATCAGATGTTATTACTGTTCCGAGATAATTGTACCTGCTCACTTGTTGAAGAATATTCCCATTTACTTGTATATTACATTGTGGTATTTCGTCCTTCCTAGTGACGACCATAATCTGTGTCTTTTTACAATTTAATTCTAACCCTAGTTGTTCACTGTGTGTAACAATCGCATCTACTAAATTTTGCAGGTCCTGTTCATTGTCTGCAATCAAGACTGTATCATCTGCATATCTAATGTTATTGATGCATCGTCCCCCAATGTTGATTCCTTCCATATCTTCAATATTTCTGAAAATACTTTCACTGTACAGGGAAAACAGATCTGGAGACATTACACATCCCTGTCTCACACCCCTTTTAATAGGCTGATATTGGCTTACTTCATTATCAACTCTTATGGCAGCTTGTTGTTTCCAATATATGTTTTTTACAAGTCTAAGATCTTTTCCATCAATTTGTAGATCTTCAAGCATCCTTATCATGTTGACATGTCTCACTTTATCAAAAGCCTTTGTGTAGTCAATAAAGCAAAGGTGTAGATCTTTGTTTACTTCTATAGAACGTTCGATTATGTTTCTCAGTATATACACAGCATTTACTGTACCCTTGCCTTCCACAAACCCACATTGTTCTTCTCCTATTTCAGGTTGTATTTTCCTCCTAACTCTTTGCATGATAATTCTTAGCAAAATCTTCGTGATGTGACTCATTATACTAATTGTTCGATGTTGATCACATTCCAAGGCTCCTGATTTCTTTGGGATTGCAATAAATACAGAATTACATAACTCCTGAGGTATATTTCCAGTATCATATATTGTATTAAGCAGACTGGTAACTTTATCTATTCCATATTCTTCTAAAGCATTAATCATTTCTGTTGTGACGCTGTCTGAACCGGGGGTCTTGCCAGATTTCATATGGTTAAGCACATTCTGAACCTCCATCTTTAAAATTGCTGGTCCTTCATTATTATTTTGGACATCATACTGTTCGTCTCTGTTATCGTCATAAAGGTTTTTCACATAATCTGACCATTCATGTAAGATCTGATCTTTTTCTATTATGACTCTTCCATCTTTTGTCTTTAGGCAGCCTGCTGATGTACGTGTTCTTTGATTAGTAAGCTCCTGAATTCTTTTGTGCATTAGTTTCGCATTGTTACTGTTGTGTTGTTTTTCAATTTCTCTGCAATTTTTCTCAAGCCATGTTTCTTTTGCCTCCTTACATAAGGTTCTCACTTTTCTGTGAATTTCTTCATATTTGGCAGGATTATTTTTGTTCTGTCTTCTTGTTTCCATTAGTTGTAAAATTTCTTCAGTCATCCATGTCTTACGGCCCACTTTCTTTACTTTTGGAATAGTTTTTTCTGCTGCGCAACTGATTGAATTCTTCATCGTTTCCCATTGATCATCTACATCTTGAAACAGGATCTCTAGATCAGACAATATATCAAATTTGTTCTTTACTTCTATGTTAAAATTATCTTGTATTTCTTTGTCAGTTTTCAATTTGCACAAGTCATATTTAGGGTTTCCTGCTGTATACTTGACTTTCTGTAACTTTACCCTCAATGTGCCTGTAATTAATCTGTGATCACTGTAACAGTCTGCATTTGGAACTGTTTTTACGACTGTTAACGCATTTCGAAACCTTTTGCTAATCAGGATGTAATCTATCTGGTTTTTAATCCTGCTGTCTGGACTCCTCCATGTCCATAATCTTCTAGGATGCTGTTTAAACCAGGTGTTTCCTACAACCATTTCTTGTTCTTTTGCCCATTCTACAAGTCTGTATCCTCTTTCATTTCTCTCTCCCAAACCATGGTTGCCTACACTGCATCCATCGCCTTGCTGTCCTATTTTTGCGTTGAAATCACCCATTATGATATTTATTTCTGATTTTTTGCAGTTCTTCAAAGCAGACTCCACGTCATTATAAAATTCCTCTATGCTTTCTTCACTGCTTTCACTTGTTGGGGCATATACTTGAATGACATTTATTTTAAAAGGTCTTCCGTTTAATTTTACTAATAGGACTCTGTCTGACACAGCATGATATCCTTTGACAGAATTTGATGTTTGCTTATCTAATATAATGGCTACACCTCTTTGCTGTTCTTCTCCCCCAGAGTAAATAATCTTACAATCCTCTCCTGTCCTTATCCCTGCTCCTTTCCATCTCGTTTCCGATACTCCTAATATGTTAATCTTCTCTCTCCCCATTTCTTTTTTGATGTTTTCTAATTTTCCATCTGCATTCATTGTTCTAACGTTCCAAGTTCCTACTTTCAATGATATTAATCTGTTGCACCTAGTAGCCTGTTGACGGTCTGGAGTCACCTGGTGCGCATGACTATCCCTACCGGGCGAGGCTGCTCCTATGGAGCACCCATTTACGCCGTTTCTCTGAGTATCGATGATTTCACACAACATGATTTTCTTGGCATCTGTAAAGAAGGTAGTTTGCCATTGCTTTCCTTCCTAGCAGTGACCATACTGGTCAGTGACCGTAGCCATTGTCTCCTCAAAATAGAGATCCTCTGCCTACCGTCGTGAAGGTGGAGACCATAACCTACAACTATCTGTTGGCTGCTCTTCATCTTCATCCACCACCTGCACCCATGGCTTCACGTAACCCTGATCGGGAGGCTAAACGGGTACTCCACCTTGCCCAAGGGTGTCCCGTAGGCTAGCGGAGGGAAGGAGGCGCCTTACTTCTCCTTTGATAGGGGATACCCCTACCCCGCTACCCTATTGTATATACCATTTTATCATATATGATATTTATTATATATATTTTACCATATATATATTGTATATACCATATTATCTCTTTGAATTTAGCACTTGTCTCTTATGCCTCTCTTAATTCTCTTATCCTAGCATCTAATTGTCCACCACTATCATTTGAGGAATAGCTTGAAAAAATTACAAGACATAGGCTTACAAATATTATAATAATATTGTATAAACTACAATGAACACAGAAATGTACAAATACATTGCTTATTTTATTAACAAATTTATTTCAATGTGCTTGTAAATCACATTATAAATGTATATATAATAAGGCTTGAAGCAATGACAAATAAAACATGACAAATAGCATTACTTTTTGATGCCATGTAAGCAGAACTGCACTGCTGTTTTCAGAGGGTGTTTCAAAACCTCGATAAATGTACTTCATTAATATGTCGACATTTCTATTGTCAAGAGATTTGAAGCACTGATCAATGTCCCCCTTGAAAGATGTCAGTACTCGTATGAATAAACTGACTGCCTTATCCTGGATGGAGAAAGAAAAAGCATTCCACCGATTGTAGTTTTAAATATAAGGAGGAATTTGAAAGAATAATGGTAAAATCAACATGATTTGTGTTCAGGAAACAGTAGAACAGTGGTACTCAACAGGATGGGGAATTCCCCCCTCCCCAAATGTGGGGGGGGGGGGGGGGGAATGTTATGGTCAGTCAATACATCAAATCTGTTCTATGTTAAGATTGTCTTGTATTTCCTTGTCATTTTTTTATGCACACAGATCACATTTAGTGTTTCCTGGTGTATACTTGACTTTCTTTAACCTTTCCTTCAATGTGCCTATTTGAAATCAGTGATCAAGGTCCATCCATCCATGCTATGCTGATAATCGTGAGCGGTCATGGTTTGCCATCTCACTCAATCACCAGAGTCGTGGATCAGCTCCGTGTTTCTGTCTCGACCATGCCACATGGCCAAGCCGTCCAGGTATTTACTTTTCAGTCTTCCCCTTGGTCTCTTCCCTTCGATCTTGTCAGTTGTCACCAAGTTCTCCAATTCATTTCTTCTCATAACATGCTAAAAAAATTGTGACTGTCTACGTCTAATGTCTCTAATCAGTTTACGATCTTCATTTGTTTCTTGTAGGACTTGTTCATTGGGTTTTCTGTCTGTCCATAGTATTCTTTGCATTTTCTTCAGAAAACACATTTCCACAGTCATCAGATGTTTTTCAGCTTGTCTGCTCATTGTCCACGCTTCAAATCCATATAAAAGTACAGGTTTTATGTAGCACTTCAACACTCTTTTTCTCGTTTCAATCGATATCTTTTTATTGGTCAGTATGTTTTTCATCTTGCAAAAGGCTGCCTTTGCAATGGCAATTCTTGTTCTAATCTCTTCAAGGCATCTCCCATCAGATGTTATGACTGTTCCGAGATAGCTGTACTGATTCACTTGTTTAAGAATATGCCCATTTACTTGTATATTACCTTGTGATATTTCTTCCTCCCTAGTAACGACCATAATCTGCCTTCTTACAATTCAATTCTAACCCTAGTTGTTCACTGTTAGCAACAACCGCATCTACTAATTGTTGCAGATCCTGCTAATTGTCTGCAATCAATACTGTATCATCTGCATATCTAATGTTACTGATGTTTTGTCCCCTATGATGATTCTGTTTATATCTTCTACATTTCTGAAAATATTTTCACTGTATAGGGAAAAAAGATCTGGAGACATTACACATTCCTGTCTCACACCTCTCTTAATAGGCTGATATTGACCTACTTCATTATCAATCCTTATGGAAGCTTGTTGTTTCCAATATATGTTTTTTACAAGTCTAAGGTCTTTTCCATCAATATGTAGATCTTCAAGCATCATTATCATGTCGACATGTCTCACTTCATCGAAAGCCTTTATGTAGTCAATAAAGCAAAGGTGTAGATCTTTGTTTACTTCTATAGAACGTACAATTACTGTTCTCAGTATATACACAGCATTTACTGTACCTTGCCTTCTACAAACCCACATTGATCAAGTTAACAGTCTGCATTTGGAACTGTTTTTGTGAATGTTAACGCAATGCGAAACCTTCTGTTAATCAGGATGTAATCGATCTGGTTTCTAATCCTACTGTCAGGACTTCTCCATGTCGATAATCTTCTGTGGTGTTGCTTAAACCAGGTGTTTCCAACAATCAGTTCATGTTCTTTTGTCCATTCTATAAGAGAGGAATATCATCAGTGGAATTGATCCAAAGCACCCGAGACCGAGATATGTGGAGGTGCATGAACATCTAGGCCTGTTGACAGGGCACATGATGATAATACAGACGTACAATTTTAAAATAATCTTATCTCAGCTATTTTAATTGTCAATGCCCTTAGTATAGCTAGAAGCATAATCATTATCATGGCCATAAATAGATCATCAACATTATGTGCCAATGCCAATAAGCATACACAATCATGTTTCGCCATCTCACACGATCACAGCCGTGGTTCAGCTCTGTGGTTTTTGTCTCGACCATGCCATGCAGCCAAGCCATCAATATAGTTACTTCTCTGCCTTCCATTTGTTCTTTTCCCCTCAATCTTGCCAGTTGTCACCAAATTCTCTAGTTTATTTGTTCTCATAACATGCCCAAAAAATGTTGACTGTTTACGTCTAATTTCTCTAATCAGTTTAAGGTTTGTATTTCCCTCTTGAAGGACTTGCTCATTGGTTTTTATGCTTGTCTATGGTATGGTATATAGATATGTCTGATACAGTGAAATTGTTCTTTTCTTTCCCATTGTAGAATGTATATTCCTACTCCTAACTTATTATTGTCCCCTTTGAAACCATCTAAGTAATATAGTGATACTGTCCTTAGATATGTTTTTAATGTAGCTATTGGCTTCATCTTTCAATATTTCTGGGATGAACTCCTTTTTTAGTGTAAGTGTTTGTTGGCTGTCATATTCTTGTTTTATAAATGTACCATGTTGGGATAACTGGTGTAAACCTTTTAGTTCTGGCTATTCATTTATGCAAAATTGCTTAGCTTCTCAATTCTAATATCTTGTATTAGTGGTGTTAACATATCTTTTGTTTTATTTGAGTTTTCATCTTATTCTTGTGCCTGGTTGAAAGTTATGCATGCTAGGCAAGTTTAGTATTTGATTACTTCAACAGTCATATGTAAAGTTAGTCTTCTAAGATTAGTGGGATTATGCCAACTGGTACTTCTAGTGCTTCTACAGATGTCCTTGCTGTGTCTGTTGTTATATAATCTGGGATTATGCCAACTGGTACTTCTAGTGCTTCTACAGATGTCCTTGCTGTGTCTGTTGTTATATAATCTGGGATTATGCCAACTGGTACTTCTAGTGCTTCTACAGATGTCCTTGGTGTGTCTGTTGTTATATAATCTGGGATTATGCCAACTGGTACTTCTAGTGCTTCTACAGATGTCCTTGCTGTGTCTGTTGTTATATAATGAGTTTGAGCATGTATTTTTATCTAATTTAGAATTGTGGCTTTTAGTTGTTGAATCATGAATGATGCTTCCACAGTCTATATTGCATCTAATGAAAGACTGATAGCACATAAACAATGTATTAGTACTAGGACCCAATCCATTTCCTTTGAGATATATCCACACTTTCATTGGTCTATGACATATTTCTACCAAATTATCAGTGTGTTTTTTTAAAAATCTCAGTTAAGATGTTGATCTCGAACCTATCCCAAATATCCAGCAGTTGGCAGTGTGTTTATATTTTGTCCACTTAGATCAATTAATCTATTTTTGACAATTCCACTTTTGCTGAATACCATTCTAAATGTTTTTATTACATTCAATTAAAATCCCCATGTTGTCATTAATTTTGAAACTTTCTTTACCTGTATCTGTAGTTCTTTATATAGTTTTGGGATATTTTTTCCTTTTCTTTCATGAACAGTGGCATATAAAATGATTGAATAAATGTAGCATGGAGAGAAGAAGAGAGAAGCATGGATCAAAATATACACTGATGGATCTACAACTATAGCAGTGAAGAACAGAGGCACAGAAATTTATTTATGTGGTCTACCCATATAAATGAATCCACCTGTTCACCAACTAGAATACTCTCCTCAAACTATTCTGGTGAAGCACAGCCCCTATACATTGTTGTAGAAAAGATAACTAACACAACAAGCCACTGTCAGCAGGTTGTAGTTCTTACTGATGCACTATTAGTTCTGCAAGCTCTCAAGTGCAACAAACTCATCATCATCAAGTGCCCTGCCAGCTGGTGTAGGCGTTCATGGCTCTCCGCAGATCTCGGTCTTTGGTGTTCTGGATCAACCTTTCTGATGATATTCCTCCATGCCACTGTCTCAATCCATCCAGCATTATTTCTCTTGGTCTGCCTCTGCCTCTCTTCCCCTCGATCTTTCCAGTTGTCATGATGTTCTCCAATGCTTTTCTCATCACATGGCCGAAGAAAGTTTGTCTCTTTCTTATTGTATATAATGTTCTAGTTCCATTAGCCTGTTTCAGGCAATCATTGTTAGTTACTCTGGCAGTCCAAGGAATTCGCAACATTCGTCTCAGGAATCACATTTCTGTTGCTTTTAATTTCTTCTTAATTTGTTCATTTATATTTCAAGATTCACTGCCATACAGCAAAACTGGTTCTATATAGCATTACAGCACTCTCTTTCTAACATTCAGTGATAATAATGACTTATTGCATAAGATACTCTTCATTTTCTGAAATGCAGCTTTTGCTTGCCCTACTCTGCTCTTAATCTCTGTTGTATACATGTTCCATTTGATGTTATAAATACCCCTAGATATTTAAAATTATCCACTTGGTTAAGAATTTTCCCTTCTATTTCAATGACACATTTTGATGTCACCATTGTCTTTGATATCATTATTGTTACTGTTTTCTTGATATTCAAGGAGAGTCCTTTCTTTGCACGCTCTGTTACTACAATGTCCAACAATTGCTGTAGGTCTGTTGCATTATCCGCCACTAATACTGTGTCATCTACATAGCGTATATTATTTATCTCCTCCAATAAACTCAAATTAGTATTCCTGGCGTCTCTTTGATCTCTCTCATTATTACTTCGCTATATTGGGAGAAGAGATTTGGTGACAAGACACACCCCTGTCGTACTCCTAGCTGTGTCTGTTTGTAACTGCCCTCCTTTTTTCCCATTTTAAATGCTGCCACTTGGTTCCAGTAAATATTCTTTATTATTCTTAAATCTGTCCCATAAATGTTGATATCTTCCAACATTTTAATCAGTTCATCATGTTTTACTTCATCAAATGCCATAGTATAATCTATGAAGCACAAATATATGTCTTTCTGTGTCTCTACTGACCATTCAATTAGTGTTCGTAATATATATATTGCCCTTTCCTTCCACAAATCCATACTTTTCTTCAATAATCTCCATTGTTATTTTCTTTTTTGTTCTTCTCATTATCATTCTGAGTAGAAGCTTAGTGACATGGTGTATGAGGTTAACTGTACAAAAATATTCACATTCAATTGCTCCTGGTCTTTTTGGTATAGCTATAAATACATATTTCAACATATTGCTCAGTAAATATCCATTGCTGTAAATATAATTAAACATTTTGGTTAATACTCCAAATTCTCCCAATACTTTTAATTCTTCTATTGTGATTTCATCTGGCCCAGCTGTTTTTCCTTTCTTCATACAGCTTTACAGCGTCAACTTCTTCTTTTAGAATAGGTGAACCTTCTAAGTTACTTTCTTCTGTTAATTCTTTCCTTTCTCCATCATATAATTCTCTTATATACACATTATACCTCTTCATTATAGCACCTTCCTCCAATAATATCGTTCCTGTTTTGTTTTTTTAAAATTTCAAATACCCTGTATTTAATCTTACTGTTCTTCCCGTGAGCTCACTGATTTGTCTGTGCATATTTTTTTTTATCTTTAAAAGAATTTAAATTTATTTGCACTGCTCATTTAACCAACTTTCTTTTGCCTTCACACGTTTATTTCTTATTTCTTTATTTATCTTAGCATATTCTTGTTTGTCATTTTTACTCTGTTTTCTTTTGTTGAGCAGCATTAAGATTTCTTCATTCATCCACTTTTCCTTAACTCTCTGTCTTCTCTCTGGTAATATTTCTTCACTAGTTTGATGAATGGAGTTCCTTAACATTTCACATTGTTCATACCATACCACCACTGGCACCTTGCCGTCTTGTCAGATGATAGTTTGTGCTTTAAAAAGGCATAATAACCTTTACCTATGGCGGTAGCGAATGTGACTGATAAGGACAATTCGCGCTGTAAATGTCCATTCACAGTGGGTGCATGTGAACACGTGGTCATTTCCACCATCATGCACCATCTTACGTCTCACACGCTCGGTGTGTGACTTATCTGCAATAATTTTCTCCTTTGTCTTTATTCCGTTTCTGATCTTTGCCCTCCATGCAACACGTTCAGCAGCGACTTGCTCCCACTGTGCATTATCAATGCCTGTATCAATCATGTCCCGCTTACACACATCTTTGTATCATAGTAGAGGCCGACCCTGAGATCTCTTACCCATCTGTAATTCACCAAAAAAGATGTCCTTTGGTATTCTACCATCATCCATCCTCCTATGATGTCCTATCCATCTAAGTCTACGAAGACTGAGCATGGAATAAACTGTCACACAACCTGATCTTTCCAATACTTCAGTATTTTGATTTTGTCTTGCCACTTAATACCAAGAATTCTTCCAGACACCGCATATGAAAGCTGTTTAAATGTTTCTCTTGGTGTGAGTAAGTTGTCCAGGTTTCACTGCCATAAAGAAGAGTACTAAGGACACAAGCTTGATAGACAAGGACTTTTGTTTTGGCAGTAAGCTTCCTGTTGTCCCAGACTCTTTTTCTTAACCTGTTCATTGTTGTTGCTGCCTTACCAATCCGGATGTTGATTTCCTGATTCCTGATATGTAAAATGGTCTACCATCTCTAGTTCGGCGTCGTCAATAAAGATTGATGGTACCCCATGTGCACCTTGTGACATAATCTGTGTCTTCTTTTTGCTAATTGGTAAACCAAATTCAGAACAAGCATTGAAGAATGCAGATAGTAGACATTGCAATTCTTCCTCAGAGTGGGTCGTTACTACAGCATCATCTGCAAAAAGCAACTTTCTGATCAGTAACCTTCTAATTTTGGTCTTGGCCTTCAATCTCTGAGCATTGTAGAGGCCGCCATCTGAGCATGAGTGAATGTATATACCGCCATCCTGATCATGAAAGGGATCACTTCAGTAGAAGTGAAAAGTATATTCCAAAGAGGGTGGGAACTAGTACACAACCTTGCTTAACTCCACTCTTGATTTCAAACTCTTCAGAAGTTGCACCATCAAACTTGATTATACCCTTCATGCCTGTGTGGAACGATTCCACAATAGACAGAAGAGTTGGTGGGCAGCCAATCTTCTTTAGTGCCTTGAACAGACCCTCACGACTGACCAAATCAAATGCCTTTGTGAGGTCGATGAAGGCAATAAACAGTGGTTGATTCTGTTCACAGCATTTTTCTTTCATTTGTCGCAATGAGAATATCATATCAATGGTGGACCAGTTCTGTCGATAGCCACACTGTGATTCGGGGTAGACTTGATCTCCTATGACTTGAAGTCTGCGCAGAACAATTCTGGCAAATACTGTTCCAACAATACACAGAAGTGAGATACCCTATAGCTGTTGCAGTCGCTCCGATCACCCTTGTTCTTGTTGTGACGGGACGCCGTAGGTCAGCATCCGAATGACACAAGTTCAAAAGGAATTAAAGAGCCCACAATATTTTTCTATCATTCTCTAAAAGCATAAACGTCCACCAGAAAATGATAGAAATGCAAGAGGATTGAAAATAAGAGAAAAATACATTTTGACCACGCACGCCCCATCATTTCTGTAATGCTAGGTCTGAGAAAGCTTTGATGTACAGATCAAACGTAAAACCCAGACATCACGGCACCACGTTATCAAAGGTTGAAAACTCATTGTTTTCAGTACAAGGGAAGAGAAAGACGGCAAAGTGTGAATATACGGCGGTGTTACTCAGGGGAAAACCCATGTGATCCAAAGACAGCAATTTAATGCAGGCCTAACACCTATCTAAAAGTCCAGACTTTGTGGAGCCGGGACAACGTCTGTAGTTGCCACCACAAAGGAGCAATTAGGACCAGATGCTTAACACCTCACCGCAATACGGCAAGTAGGAACACATGGCTGACACATTTTTGCCAGCAACCCAGGAAGGCTGGTGTTAACGCAGATTGGAATGTAATGACGCAACTGCATCGCCGCCAAAGCATGTTTCATTGTTTCAGGAATGTGGCGGGGCATCGGTCAATTTGATTGGCAGAAATAACTACAGTCCATGTGAAAAATAGGTGGAGTTAATTAATATGGGGCATATTAATTAGCCAGCGTGGAAACTAGCCAGGAACGGAGGGAATAAAACTATGAGCAGTGACAACAATCCTCAGACGCATTTACAATAGCATTCTTAGGTTACCTACTGGAGAAATATTAACATTTCGTTCTGTTGGACTTCTGTACGAAGTATTATGATGGAATTTCCTAGCTATAACCCAGGTAATACCATTACTCTGATTAGTTTGTCTGCTAGTCTGAAGGCTTGTGTAGTTTCCTGTTTCTACATATTCTCCCAAACTTTACACTGGTGGATTTTCTGTGTTACTCAGTGTTCCAGTTTCTAGATTTACTATTACACTGAGAACTACCTTCTTCTTTCATTCACCACTTGGTTGTCTGATTTGTTGTATGTGATAATTTGGAGAAATCCATTATCCAAGCTACATGAGCGTGTGGCTTATGCATGTACAGGAGATATATTTAGATTCATCCTGTATGATGTTAAACATTGGGGAGACTGACTACTTAGGAGAAATTCCTGAGAGCTACCAGTCTCTTGATAGCGTCCAATTAACATTGATTATTTGGACCAACACTTTGAGTGCCTACCAAGATTGTGGTGAAACCACTTGGTTTGAGTAATGGCATCAGTTCACCTTGTCTGCATGATGTCTGCATGAGGACAGACATGACTTAGGACATTCAATATCCCAGACCGATTCAGGGAAGGCACTTAATGTTCGACAGGACTGTGCGACCAGCCCTTCCGACAAGACAGTATGAATGAATCAGAAAGGGAGAGAGTAAGTGAGGTGAACTTATATGGAAAACACTTCATTACATAAATGTATGTGAATATGTATGTTGTGAGATATAGATGTTCTAAATAGTTTTATGAATATATACACATATATATTTATTTATTTAGAACTGATATATGTTTATGTAACATGCCATCATATATATCATCATATATTATGACTTGAATGTATGTTTATATGAATGTATAGACATATGTGTTTTGAGATGTGTAGACGTAGATACTACCCATCTCTGTTTGTTTCATTCCAGATCTCTTAGGAGCAATGAACAGTCAACAACCCATATCAGGAAGTGACTTAGCCTTGTGAAGGGACCAATTTGGACTCCTTCAATCTGACAGTGAACTGCGTCTCACCGGGGGAAGCATAACCTATGTGACCTCTTAAGTTACGTATACCATAATATAATCATCATCATCATATGATCATCAAGACTAGAAATAATAAACACAGTTGTATTTTAAAACTCAATTTGTCCGTATAATTCTAAATGTTTATAAATGTTTGTGTAGCTTATATAATCTAGTGCACACATTAATATATATTTAGTGGGGGTTCAAACACACATTGTCCAGAAGGGGGAATTTATGTCAGGGAGGTACCTAGCATATGCAGTCATAAGTAACCAGATTACGTTGCATAACTTAACTCCTCCTTTCTCACTTCTGATGATACCAAGTACAGCCAAATCTATATAGATATATTCTATCTTCAACGAGCCACTTCTTGGCTGTTTTCTTGAGTATCAGGGACAGTGTCTTAAATCAGCATAACAGACATTTGTTCCACGATTTCTCTCTGGGATCTGGGGTGGTAATTAGTCCCTTCTGACAGAGTTAGGGGATCTTAAACTGCATCCAGAACTAAACACCAGTAGAAGAAATTGATTTTGGCTGAGTGATTGCCCATCTGGGATCTAACCCCAGCCAGTTGACGACACTTGTACAGTGTTATAATGCTTGAATCTTTGAAATCCTGTGGGACTTGTCCTTCTCGCCAATATAGCTCTATTAGCTGGTGTATCTGTAGAGTGAGTGTGTCTTGCCCACTCCTGATAACCTCTATTGGAATCCCATCCTCACCTGGAGCCTTGCCAGATGCAAGTTCATTTATAGCACACTTAACTTCTGTTATGGTGGGAAGTGTGTCCAGGTGGTCAAGAGTTGGTAGAGCCTCTATGGCGTTGAGGACATCGTTCATAAATACTCAGTATTTTAGCTATCGCATTGTACCTATTTTTCACTGTCATTCTGTATTGTTCTTGAATTTCTTTATCTTCTTTCAGAACCTCTTTTGCTAAGCCTCATGTTCTTAACCATCTGTTTCCCTCTCATTAATCTTACTTTTATTTGTCCACATAGTGGTGGTACATGATCACTACCAGTCAGCACCCGGCTTTGCTTTATATTAATTAAAGCATTTCTAAATCTTTTATTAATAAGTATGTAGTCAATTTGGTTGCGCATTTTATTATCATGGCTTTTCCATGTGTATAGATGTCTTTTATGGTGTTTAAACCATGTGTTTCCAATTATCATATCATTGATAATTGCCCATTCTATTAGTTACACAACAGTAAAAATACCAAATCAATGCCCAAAAGAATTCAGGAACTTACTTATAAAAGACCATGCACATCAGCAGGCTGTATAAAACAAAAGCTGGCAAAATCATAATAGAAAACAATCAGATTCTACATGTATGGTCAGATTATGTGAAAAACCTTTATGATGATAACACAGACGGACAGTATGATATTTATATTAATAATGAAGGGCCGCCAATTTTGATTTTGACCCCCGGTTCAGATAACATCACAACAGAAGTGATAATGCTTGTAGTATACATCATAAGCCATCACCACTTTTCCTGGAAATGAGTCTAGACAGACGCTCCTTATATGGATAGGGAGTAAAGTTGAAATGAGCATAATGATTGGATGACGAAGTCCTGGCCTGGCCAGCTGGAAACCCGCCTGAAAAGTAGTTGTCACTTGTAAGAAAATTGTCAGAGAAACAAGTCCCTTTTCCTATACTGGGAAAAGGTCTATCCTAGTACCTAATCTCATCCTCTGCACAACCGGTAAGCTTGTGAATTCATTGTAAATGCTATGATGTGCCTCTAGATGCTTATAGGAGACATGTATTATTAATTTTATATGTAGATTGTGAAATTAAAAGATCAGTGCCTCATTGAGAGGATAGTCTGAACTTGCTTGCCTTCTGCATAAATGACATACCTATTCCGCTAGAAAGCTTTGCCATGTTTGACGATCACCTGTTATGAGTAGTTTTGCTGTATGCATGTGAACGTTATCTCACAATGCATCTTTGCATTTTCCTATGATTGCAGGACCGCTCCCTATGAACGCACGTTATTGTACAATCTTCCTTCAAATGTGATAGAAGGGATTTTGCATTTTTATATCAGCAGGGGGCTGGATGGTGGAGTTGCCTGAAGCTCATAGTGCCTAGCCTTAATGTCATGTCAATAGTGGGCAAATGAAGAGTTGGGAGCTTGAAACCTGATTGGTGGGAGTCTTCATTTCTCTCAGGACACAAGAGGAATGATGATTTTAAAGAAAGGACCCCCACCTCATGGTTACTCAGCATCTGCCTGGCAGCCCAATATCTTATCATCTGTCGTGCAGTGTATGGTAGGATCACCATCACGAGGAATCAGAGCAACGGGTGAAGGAAGAGGTTGTGATGCTCAGATATTACATTACCCTGAACACTAGGGACAATCAAATCATGGTATATGAGTAGGAAACTCACCATGTAATGTCTTCAAGAGCACCTACCACAACATATACATCAGGATAGGTAGCCCCTAAGTGCTGAACTACCAGTTTTTCAATCAGCCAAATCCCAGAAGATAAACAGTAGTCGAGCGGTTACCTGTTACAAAGATTAATTGCCCTACCACAACACCCTTAGGTGGTATACCAGAATAGGTAGCCCCTAAGTGCTCAACTGCTGGTGTATATCAGCCAAAACCCGGAGGATGAACAGTAGATGCTTAAAACCCCTAGGGGATTACAACATCTTGTTCATTAATTATGTAATGGAGAGAAAGGAGAATTATTTTCAGTGTTTTCTGAAGGATTTGTCTGCATTACTGAACGATGTGTTTGCACTAATAAGAGATTTGTATGCTTTACTGTAGGATTTATGTCCAAGAGTTACTCAGAGAGTGGTGCCAGTCCTGTTCATAAGTTACAGCTAATTATGTAGAGAAAGCTGCACTGATATCATCGAGTGTGGGATGGCCTTATTGACATAAGACTGGTCGTGCTGTAATACCTTGTTGACTGAAGTTGAGATTCTGGTATTATTAACCAGAGCTGCTGGACGGTTGTCATCTTTTTTTCATTGTATTCGATGATGTAGGGAATTACCTTCTGCCCAGTCTGAAGAGGACCTCCTGAATTGTTTGACTGACTCCAAGCCTCAGCTTCACTCGGCCAAATCCCATTTGGTAGTTACTTAGATCTCAGGTCATGGTTATGTCATTTCAGGATCTCACTATGAAGCAAATAACAGGGTTGAGCCTGGATTGTTGACAGTGTTGTTGACTTTAACTAAACCAAATCATTGATGGAATGGGATATGTCACAGAACAAAAAGATTCCCATGCAGATTGAGAGGACATATCATTTAGATAAAACTCTTTTGGTGAATTATATATATCAGAAACTGTTATCATCAATATGCAGATAGATTTGAAGAATTATTGATTTAATAATTTATGCATTTGTTGGTTGTTAATTTTGAGGATAACATCAGATGGTGTACACTGATGTTGTCATTCATGTGTTTGTAATTGATGGAGTGGATTTAATATCCACAAGCCATACAGAGACTTTTCCCCAAACCCACCAAATGTACTAAATAAATGGTTGGGTTGAAACCTGGAGTTTGTGTTTATAATGTGTAGAGGTTTTGTTCAAAAGTGGTGTTCACAATTTGTTACATAATACTATGTTACATTAAGGTTTGATCATGGTGAGGAGGGATTCATACACAAGGATACATTTTGTAATGGAGTGTGAGTATTTTTCCTCTAGTGTCTTTGGTAAATTTCCCTGATCACTTCGCCTTTCAAAGGAGGCTCTTCCTTTACAAAAAAATCGTGTAGGACTTGAATACATTAGGTTCTGTCTTTCATGTTGGGGGTTTCGGAGAGGCTTCCTAAGGAAGGATGATTAATATAAATACCCATCCAGGCAACCCCTAGTCATAAGACCCACCTTTCTCATTGAAATGAAAAAAAAAAAAAACAACAACCTCACAATGCTTTAGAAGAATATGGAATAGATCAAGTTACCAGAGTGCTGAACACAATATATGATATCGGAGACATACCTTCTGAATTATGAAATTCTATATTTATTGCAATCCTAAAGAAATCAAGAGCCTTGGAATGTGATCAACATTGAACAATTAGTATAATGAGTCACATCACGAAGATTTTGCTAAGAATTAACAATGCATCTTTGCACTTTCCTATGATTGCAGGACCGCTCCCTATGAACGCACATTATTGTACAATCTTCCTTCAAATGTGATAGAAGGGATTTTGCATTTTTATATCAGCAGGGGGCTGGATGGTGGAGTTGCCTGAAGCTCATAGTGCCTAGAAAATACAACACGAAATAGGAAAAGAAAAATGTGGGTTTCTAGAAGGCAAGGGTACAGTAAATGCTGTGTATATACTGAGAACAGTAATTGAACATTCTATAGAAGTAAACAAAGATCTACACCTTTGCTTTATTGACTACACAAAGGCTTTTGTTATAGTAAGACATGTCAACATGGTAGATATGCTGATATGCAGATGATATAGTTTTTATTGCAGACAATTAGCAGGATCTGCAACAATTAGTAGATGCGGTTGCTGCACACAGTGAACAACTAGGGCTAGAATTAAATTGTAAGAAGACACAGATTATGGTCGTCACTAGGAAGAACAAAATACCACAATGTAATATACAAGTAAATGGGAATATTCTTCAACAAGTGAATAGGTACAATTATCTCAGAACAGTAATAACATCTGATGGAAATGCCTTGAAGAGGTTAGAACAAGAATCGCTGTGGCGAAAGTAGCCTTTAGCAAGATGAAAACCATACTGACCAATAAAAAGATGTCAACTGAAATGAGAAAAAGAGTGTTGAGGTGCTACATAGAGCCTGTACTTTGTATACGGATGTGAAGCTTGGACAATGTGCAGTCAAGCTGAAAAACATCTTATGGCTGTGGAAATATGGTTTATGAGGAGAATGCAAAGAATACCATGGACAGACAGAAAAACCAATGACCAAGTACAATAAGAAACAAATGAAAATCATAAATTGATTAGAGAAATTAGACGTAGATAGTCAAAATTGTTTGGACATGTTATGAGAAGAAATAAATTGAAGAACTTGGTGACAACTGGCAAGATCAAGGGGAAGAGAACAAGGGGAAGACAGAGAAGTAAATACCTGGATGGCTTGACCATGTGGCATGGTAAAGACAAGAACACTAAGCTCATCCATGACTCTGGTGATCGAGTGAAATGGCGAATCATAACCGCCCACGCTTACCAGCATGCCGACGCTTACCGGCATGGCACATGATGGATGGATATGACAGTCTGTATGTTAATTAATCGCCGTATTTAATTAGTTTCAGACAACAACATCATGTTTTACACAACTTTACCTTCACTGCTTGATTTTTGGTTCCCATGGGTGCATTCTGTAGTACATGCAAAAGAGCGTCTTGATATTTATCTGTGGCAGAAGTCAAGGACTAAGCCAACATCATAGGTAGAGAGACAAAAATGTAGATACAAGAGAAACAAATTATAAACTATACTTTGTGTGCAGCAATATACTGTCCAAACTATTTCTTCTTTCATCTATATGCTTTCAAATTTTCCTGCATTAAGTGTGCTAATTATACTTGGATATCTTCTCTTTCATCCTCCTTTCTTCATCTTCTCCTCCATTCCTGCCTGGCATTTCTATGGTAAATTAAGAAGAGACATCTGGCGAGAGCTCTGATGTGCACTTCATACATTGTGATATTCAAAGCCTCAGATATTCAATAATTCCATCTTTTGCTGAGGGGACCTCTTGTTATGCTTTTGTCGTGTCTTAAGTCATAGAGCTCTTTGTGGAGGAACTGTCAGTATAGTCTAACACTGTTGCTGTCCTCACATGATTCCTGACAGAATCATTTCTCGTCTTGTCTCTTTTACATTTAGAATTTTCCACAGGCATTTAATTTCTAATGTTTAGTTTCTCTTCTATTTTGTTGTTAGTGTTCAAGATTCGACAGTGGTAACTAAATATAATACTGGAAAGAGACCTAAGTTGAACAGTGCTTTTTGTGTCAACTGTTATATGTTTGCTCTGTTATACTGATCCAATAGTTTCTTTGTTGAATCTATGATCAATTGCTGTCATTCTTCCATCAGTTATTAAAGTGCCTGAGTATTTCAAATGTTTTGTTTGGTTTCGTTGGTTTTCTGTGACAATCTTTAGTTTTAATTTCTTCTGATGCAATGGTCATAACTTCATTTTGCCAACTTTGATTTTCATATCTCATTGTTTCGTTGCTATGTTAAGATTGCCAACGTGCCACAGTAGTTCACCTTCTGTATTTGTTGTAGGGTCCTTAAAATTCACTAAAAAGGAGTTCATTACACCATTTACATTTGTTAAAGTAAATAAAATGCAAAACAGCAATGTTCATTATGTTTTGATTGTCTCTTTAAGTAGATAAATATCCCCTTTCATGTCCCTTAAAGTGTATTAGGGAAAAGTTTCTGGACTCATATTTTGATAGACCACTTGTTATTGGATGATGTGATCAGTATCATGCAGACCACCTTACCTTCTCAAGGCGTTTCCAGGCAGTCATGTTAGGTTGGGTCGACCTGGGAAGGAAGGTCAACTTTTAGAAATTTGAAACTCCACAATTATTCTTTAAAATAAAGGAAATTGTTTTTATTTAACTCTTTCTTGCTTCTAAGGAATGCCAGGTCGTCACTTGATGTAGTATATGAATGTAACAACCATTCCTAATATCCATTTATATCTATTCCAAGACATGAATGTCAACAATTGTGAATATAAGACGTGGCCTTCCCTTCTGCTATTCTTTTAATATTAAACAGTTTTAAAACTTTGCCCTGAAGCAGTTTTCTATGGGTTTGTGATGTGATAGCGCTGTCACATTTTGTAGACCTGAGAGCAAGGAGCTGGCCAATCTTTCCTTCACTCTGGCAAGCAAAGAGCCCAGGTGTTAAACCTGTATGCATGACAATTACCAGCGGAATTTGCTATCAACGTCGCTAGCGTGCCCATATAGAAGTAATTTAGTTTCCCTATTATTATTATCTTTCCTTGAAATTTCAGACTGCATATTTCTGAAAGTGTACGTCCTAAAAAATCATCAATCTATCAGTATTTGCTAATGCAAGGTTCAGTTACATGATTCTGTATAAATATTTGAACCTTGGCATTAGATTTCACAAAATCATCTATGAGACATACTATGAAAAATAAATACACTGATGAAAACACTCACATTGTTGTTAATCTTAATGCTGTGGAGTTGTTTGTTTTAAGCAGACATTTGTATGCCATACTCTGACCATATCATATCTAATTTTTTTTTTCTAACAGAAAAATATGGAACTGTCTCAACTCGTTATTTATTAAATTACAAGAGTAACTGGTTGATTCAAATGATAGCAACAATTGTTCTTTCTCACAACAAACCACTACTGTATTTGCAAATAGCAACTAAACAGGTTTGATTTTCTGTTATAGAATACTTCATCCTATGTGTTACATTATCAGCTGCCAACTTGTCTAACAGGTATTTGTCTTAGCAGCAAATTACAACTAGTCACAGACCTTGACTTCTGATGTGTTATGATGTATGTTGCATAGAATTTATCAACAAGCTGGACATGTGCAATCTATCTGCTGACAACAGTTGTGCTCTGAGACATAAAAAAGCCGCACAGATATAGCATTAGATCTTAAGGGATTAATTATTATACTCATTTCATCCTATATCTCCCATAGGCCCTTAACCATCTCATGCAGCAGCTCTATCCATGTCCTGCAAATATTATTTGTCTCTAATTCTCTTCTCCATGTGTTTAGATCTTAGTATATTTTATTTCCGGTAAAAATGGCGACGACGTGACGCATTTATTCATCAGGAGAAACAGTTTAGTAATTTCCTGTGGATTATGTGGTGTTATTTCGTATTGGTTTATTGGAAGTGTTCAAAAGAAGGCAGGTGGTGGATAAAATTTTGAGGGCAGCCGACAGATATTTGTTGGTTATGGTCTCAAGTTTCGTGACGGCAGGCAGAAGATCTCTTTCATGAGACAATGGCTGCGGTCACCCGGCCAGTATGGTCACTGCCATAGAGGAAAGCAATGGCAAACTACCTCTTTAAAAGTGCCTAGTTCGTTATGATTCGCCTAAAGACTGATCATCGCAAGACAAGGACAGAGACATTAAAATTAGCAACATGGAATGTTAGGAAATTAAACGACGACGAAAAATTAGATAACATAAAACAAGAAATGGAAAGAAAGAAAATTAATATTTTAGGGATGTACAAAACGAGATGGACAGGAGCAGGCATCAAGATAGATGAAGATTTTAAGATTATTTATTCTGGAGGAGAAAATCGACAATGGGGAGTGGCAATTATCTTGGACCGGAAAACATCAAAATCTGTTCAAGGATATTGGGCCGTGTCAGACAGAGTTCTACTAGTTAAATTAAGTGGTAGACCTTTTAGCATAAATGTTATTCAAGTATATGCCCCAACAGGAGAATCCAGTGAAGATAGTGTAGAGGAATTTTATAATGACATAGAGTCTGCTTTAAAGAAATGTAAAAATTCAGAAATAAACATCATAATAAGGGACATCAATGCAAAAGTAGGAAATCAAGGTGATAGATACACAGTAGGAAACTATGGTTTAGGAGAGAGAAATGAAAGAGAATACAGACTCGTAGAGAAAGAACAGGAAATTATTGTAGGAAACACCTGGTTTAAGCAACACCCTAGAAGATTATGGGTATAGAGGAGTCCTGATAGCAGGATTAGAAACCAGATTGACTACATTCTGATTAGCAGAAGATTTAGAAACACTTTAACAATAACAAAAACAGTTCCCAGTGCTGATATAGTGACAACAGATTACTTACAGTAACATTGATGATAAAGTTAAAGAAAGTCAGGTATATAACAGGAAACACTGAATATGATTTGTGTACTTTGAGTAATGACAAGGAAATACAAAACAAATTCAACATAGAGGTACAGAACAGATTTGATATATTGTCTGATCTAGAGATCCTATTCCAGGATGTGGATGATCAATGGGAAATGTTGAAGAATTCAGTTTGGCTCTATAAACAACTATTCCAAAATTAAAGAAGGTGGGTCGTAAGAAATGGATGACTGAAGAAATTTTTACACCTAATGGAAACAAGAAGACTCAATAAAAATAATTCTGCCAAATATGAAGAAATTCAGACAAGCCAGAAAGGAGGCAAAAGAAGCATGGCTTGAGGAAAAGTGCTTAGAGATTGAAAAACAACACAACGGTCAAAATACCAAATTAGTGCACAAAAGAATTCAGGAACTTACTAATAAAAGAACAAGTATATCAGCAGGCTGTCTAAAAACTAAAGATGGCAAAATCATAATAGAAAAAGATAAGATTCTACATGTATGGACAGATTATGTGAAAAACCTTTATGATGATAACAGAGAGGAACAGTATGATATTAGATTTAATAATGAAGGACCGCCAATTTTGAAGATGGAGGTTTGAAATGTTCTTAAACATATGAAAGCTGGCAAGGCCCCCTGTGCAGATAACATCACAATAGAAACGATTAAAGCTTTAGAAGAATATGGAATAGATCAAGTCACCAGACTGCTGAACACATTATATGATACTGGAGATATATCTTCTGAATTATGTAACTCTGTATTTATTGCAATCCCAAAGAAATCAGGAGCCTTGGAATGTGATCAACATAGAACAATTAGTATAATGAGTCACATCACAAAGATTTTGCTACGAATTGTCATGCAAAGAGTGAGGAAGAAAATACAACCTGAAATAGGGGGAGAACAATGTGGGTTTGTGGAAGGAAAGAGTATAGTAAATGATGTGTATATGTTGCGATCAGTTATTGAACGTGCTATAGAAGTAAACAAGGATATACATCTTTGCTTTATTGACTACACAAAGGCTTTCGATAGAATTAGACATGTCAACATGGTGGATATGCTTGCAAATCTACAAATTAATGGGAAAGACATTAGGCTTATAAAAAACATATATTGGAAACAACAAGCTGCCATAAGGATTGATAATGAAGTGGGACAATATCAGCCTATTTAGAGAGGTGTTAAGCAGGGATGTGTAATGTCTCCAGATCTTTTTTCCCTATACAGTGAAAATATTTTCAAAGATGTAACCATTGGAGGACGAAACATCAATAACATTAGATATGCAGATGATACAGTATTGATTGCAGACAATTAGCAGGATCTGCAACAATTAGTAGATGCGGTTGTTGTACACAGTGAGCAACTGGGGTTAGAATTAAATTGTAAAAAGACACAGATTATGGTCGTCACTAGGAAGAACAAAATACCACAATGTAATATACAAGTAAATGGGAATATTCTTCAACAAGTGAATTGGTACAATTATCTCGGTACAGTCATAACGTCTGATGGGAGATACCTTGAAGAGATTAGAACAAGAATCGCCATGGCAAAAGTAGCCTTTAGCAAGATGAAAAACATTCTGACCAAGAAAATGATGTCAATTAAAACGAGAAAAAGAGTGTTGAGGGGATACATAGAGCCAGTTCTTTTGTATGGATCTGAAACTTAGACAATGAGCAGTCAAGCTGAAAAACATCTGATGGCTGCAGAAATGTGGTTTCTGAGGAAAATGCAAAGAATACCATGGACAGACAGAAAAACCAATGACCAAGTACTACAGGAGACAAATGAAAATCGTAAATTGATTAGAGAAATTAGACGTAGACAGTCAAAATTTTTGGACATGTTATGAGAAGAAATGGATTAGGAGAACTTAGTGACAACTGGCAAGATCGAAGGGAACAGACCAAGGGAAGACCGAGAGGAAAATACCTGGATGGCTTGGCCACATGGCATGGTCGAGACAGGAACACTGAGCTGATCCACGACTCTGGTGATCGAGTGAAATGGCGAGTCATGACCACCCACGCTTTTCGGCATGGTACATGATTGATTGATTGATTTTTTATTTGCTATGTGGGTTCCAGGCAAAGGACTTTCTAATTATCTTCTTCTTCAGCATTCCGAGCCATTGAGGTTCTTTGCTGCAGATACAATCCGTCTCCATTCGTCTCTCTGGTTGACCTTCTCTTGCCAGTCGTTGATTCCAAGTGCTTGTAGGTCTGTAAATATATTATCTCTCCACCGTCTTCTTGGTCTACCTCGGGGTCTACGGTCATTTATTTCCTGAGTGTAAGCGAGTTTTGTTACCCTATTGTCTTCCATTCTTTCTATATGCCCCAGCCATTGTAGTCTATTATCCTTCATGATATCAGTGATTAGCGGGGACTTAACCAGATCATAAATGTCTTTGTTACTTCTTCTTTTCCACTCTCCACTTTGTGTATCCCTAATGGGTCCAAAGATACGTCTTAAAACTTTGTTCTCAAAGGTTTGTAGCAAGGCTTCGTCTCCTTTCATTGTACTCCAGGTTTCAGAGCCATACAGCACAACTGGTCTGATCAGTATATTGCATATTGTGATTTTGGTGTTATGAGATAGCGCATTTTAGTAGATGTTGTAGTGCATAGTATATCTTATTTCCAGAATTGATTCTAGTTTGTATTTCTTCCCTTATGATGTTGGAGCAGTTGAAGATTTCTAATTATACTATACTATATATATTTTCTCAATGTATGTCCTATCCAGTGCCAGTATCTTTTCCTGGCTTCTTGATTTACTGATATTTGTTTAGTTCTATCCTTGAGCTCCACATTGAGTTAAATATTCTGAGTTTGGTGCTACATTTAATTTCTTTTGACTTCCACAAATTTACTAGTGCTATAAAAGTTAGTGAGTTAGTTAAAATACTTCACGGCAACGGGTCGTCCCCAGTATGCTCCGCTCCTGTGCCAGTGAATATCACACAAAATGCTCCCCACTGTCCAATGTGAAAAGTGGAATAGGCAGGAGTCTCTGCAATCCAACAGCCCGCGCAGGTATACTGTGCATAATGCCGCTGCCAGAATGCCAACACAAAATTAATCCACGAAAACCCAGTTATAAAAGCTAATCTTGCCTTGCATATTCTTATTCCAATAAGAATAATAATTCTGTGTGTTTTGCCTACACCGCTACCTAAATAGAGGAAAGAAAAATAAATGATGAAATTGTAACAGAATAAATCAGTCAAAAGTCATCTTCAAAATGAAGGTTGGTTGCAATGAATCTCCAAAACTCTTTGTCTGACACTCTTGTTGTACACAACGACAGACTGCTGTTCGTCCATTTCTTGATGCTATCTTCCCACTTGTAGTATCACAGTCTATTTTTTGCTCATCTGCATTTAACTCTTCACTCCAATATGGTTTTTATTAGAGTGCTATGTCTTTTAATGTTTCCAAAGTATTTAGCTGATTACATTTTTATTTCTTTCATCAACTTTAATTTTATTGCCAGCATCTCTAGAACCTCTATATCTGATTGCTTTAAAAAAAAAAATGAAATATGACCAATGCCTCTGTATATGCACACCACCAGGGCTTCCTTTAACTTTTACAATTGCTTGTTCAATATCTAGGTCAGGTTTCTGTCATTTGGTAGCATTGAATATATACACACAAGTGAAAAAAGTTTTGGTCAACCCTATTATTATTTCTTTCTATTTCACTTCTGCCATCATCTGTTGTTATATATTGAAGAAAGGAGACAGTTGTTATTTTTCTAGTATTTCCCCTTGCACTGTGATGTTCATTGTTGACCTCTTTTTCCAGTGCTAATTGTAATAATATTTTCCCCCTGAATACTGATATCTAATCCACTATCTGAATTGCACCTATTTACTGGCTACCAGAAATGTTACAACTCCTGTCCACTTCCTGTTAGCGACAGTGTGTCATCTGTATATCTAATATTGTTTATTATTTTTTGTTGATGTTCAGTCCAAGAAATTATCTAACTCATTTACAAATGCTTTCTGTGTTTATGCTGAAAGGGCTTAAGGACAACACACGTCACTGCTGGACTACTGTTATACCTATGTGTAATGAATAATTGCTGGTCTCTCTGGCCGAGGGGTTACTCCACTTTCTCCATAATCCCGTTTATCATGCAGAGTCTCGTAGCGGTCGAGAACTGGGAGCGGTTCATCCCCCGCTGGTGACTTGCGGGATAACTGAGCCGGCCGCTCAGAAAGCAATGGCAAACTACTGAGCGTGATCTTGCCAAGAAATCAACAGACAGCTGAAAGATGCTGCTGTTGACAGTGATGTCCTGTAAAAGGATATGCAAATAAACAAAAATTAATAATTATTTTTGTATGTAACTGTTGTCACTTTTTACCAGTATAGGTTACTAATAAGACACCCTTTCAATCTAATTATATCTCCTGAAGGCACGTAATTAGCTGTTCGTGTTATATTTGATCTAAAGCTGTTTTGTAGTCTATAAAGCATACATAGGTATTATCAGGACTTATATATATATATATATATATATATATATATATATACATATATGAGTGGGTGGCGGGGTAGGGGTATTCCATATCAAAGGAGAGGTAAGGTGCCTCCTTCCCTCCGCTAGCCTACAGGACACCCTTGGGCAAGGTGGAGTACCCATTTAGCCCCCTGATAAGGGTTACGTGGAGCCATGGGTTGAAGAGCAGTCAACAGATAGTTGTATGTTATGGTCTCCAGCTTCACGATGGTAGACAGAGGATCTCTTTTTTTGGAAGACAATGGCTACCGTCATCAACCAGTATGGTCACTGCTAGGAAGGAGAGCAATGGCAAACTACCTCCTTTACAGATGCCAAGAATATCATGTACTGCAGTCTTATCGATAATCAGAGAAACGGCATAAATGGGTGCTCCATAGGAGCAGCCTCACCCGTTAGGGGTAGTCATGTGCACCAGGTGACTCCAGACCATCATCAGATGACTGAGTGCAAAAGAATATCAACATTGAAAGTAGGAACTTGGAATGTAAGAACTATGAGTGGGGATGGAAAATTTGATAACATTAAGAATGCTTGCTTGCTTGCTTGTGTTCGTTGGCTTGAGCTCCAATGCAAAGTCCTGTATGTCGGATGAAGGCATCCTGTTGTCCAACATCAGTGTGATGTCATACAGGACCTGAGTTTTGCGTGAGTATCCGTTGTCCCATGTCTGGCTTATTGGTGTGCAGACTGGTGGTTCCTCGCCGTACAGGCAGACACTCTCCGACTTCGGAGGAAACATTAAGAATGAAATGAGAAGATAAAATATTAACCTGTTAGGTATATGTGAGACCAGATGGACAGGAATGGGCATTATAAAATCCGATGAATATAGAATAATCTATTCTGGTGGAGAGATACAGCCGTGAGGATTGATTGATTGATTTAGGAACCGACATCACAGCATTTGGGGCATTCCCATAAGCGCTCCGTCCCCATCCTCAGAAGCCAGCGAAGAGTTCCAACCCCAATAGTGCCAGTAGCAATCTGATTATATGTGCGTCTCACCTTTCCTCTAAGCGTCGAGCATCGGCCAGATCCCCTCGTCACTCCACGCTGTCGCATTCTTGCCAGACCATGGTGATCCATTTGCTCCTCCGAGGTGTACACGTGCTCCCACAAGGCCACAACCACGTCTGCCTTATCATGCTTCAATACTCCAAGTTTTGCAGAGCCAGCCAATCTGTCTGCTTGTTCATTCCCCAACACACCAGCATGCCCTGGAGAAAATATCCAGACGATGCTTGCCACCCGTGACTTCCGAAGCGAAGCAAGCCACTCGGCACGAAGCTTGCCAGTCCTCACCCTACTCAGCATGCTTTCTGAGTCAGTTACAATCACGATGTGTGTGTGTATCGTATTCTCCATCCAGCGGAAAGCAGCGAGGAGTAGCAATTATAATGGATACAGAGAGAGCAAAATCGATCAAAGGATATTGGACTGTATCAGACAGAGTGTTACTGGTGAAGTTGAGTGGAAGACCTTTTGATGTCAACGGCATACAAATTTATGCACCAACAGCAGACAGTAGTGATGACAGCATTGATGAATTTTATCATGATTTAGAGAAATCCTTGAGAAAGACAGTCAACATTTTTGGGCATGTTATGAGAAGAAATGAATTGGAGAACTTGGTGACAACTGGCAAGATCGAAGGGAAGAGACCAAGAAGTAAATACCTGGATGGCTTGGCCATGTGACATGGTCAAGATAGAAACACGGAGCTGATTCACGACTCTGGTGATCGAGTGAGATGGCAAAACATGACAGCCCATGCTTATCAGCATAGCACATGACGGATGGATGGAAAAATGTACTCTATGTTGGGGGTTGCAGAGGCTGCAGGACCAAGCACTGTCAGAGATCTTGGAGCACCTCTTCATGGTTCAGCCTATCCACATTATCACTCAATGTTTCCAGAGTTGTTATGCCAATTCATGTTCATGAAGTTCAAAAAGCAGTCTTGCACACCCAGCTAGTTCCTCGGTACTTGGAGAGTGGAATGGAAGCTCTGCAACATAATCCAGGCAAAGATGTTACTCAGATACCAGGTCAAGAGGAACATCTTTACATAATCTCAACCTGATAGAGCTCATTTCAAGTCTCAGATGACCTGAACGTCAATCCTTTAAGTTCCCACATTCTTCCAGAGATTTTCCAGTCATCCAACCAACCATGCTCTATGTAAATTTAAAACACAGGGAAAAGGATATCTCTGCAGCAGACTGACAACTTCATTGTCATTGGGTCCTTGCTCACCAGCATCAGTGATTTCATCTTCATATCTGAAAACAGAATGGGATATCAGAAGTGGTGATAGATTATTGTTTGAAACAATGTTAGATGAAAGCAATTCTGTTTTAAAGTACTTTGTGAAAAATTCTGATAGCACATGCATTCATGTGCACATGCATAGGCTATTCAGTTCAGTTGATTATTTTGCAGGTGGTGGGAAAACAAAACTGACAGTAAAAGTTCATTATATGATGGCATATGTTGAATTATGTTTACTCTAATGGGCACAAGTGTGCCCCTATGTTTGCTTTACCTATAACAAATAAGTTGAGCAGTGGTGTAAATAAGTATAGCTAAATAGAAAATAGTGCAAATATTGGTTCTCATTCTATTGAATACAAATCTGCCCAGAGATTTTCCTGACTTTTTCAATTTTGTGGGAAAATGATGGATGTGCTTCAAAATATGATGTTATAATTATATTATGATGTTAAGTGTGATATTTATGAAGAAATGTGGTGTGTCTGATTATTCACTGATTTTAAATGGATTACCATAACAATATGAAGTTGAATAATATATGAATAATTTTCTCTCTGTTTTCTCAATCTGTGTTAGATAATTTAACATTATCTGAATGATTTTTCCAAACTATGCTTAAAATATCAATACAGTAGTTTTCCCTATGCAACCATCTTTAATTTGATATATAATACAACATGTCTGCAGGTTCGATCGTGCCGCAATCCAAACTGAAACCGGAAATGATATACCGTGCCACTTCGGAATGATCCACTGTGTCCCCAAATATGGCTATGTAAAGACCATTCATGCTTTCTACGTCATTCATTCATTCAAATATCAATTGACAATAACAAACGCCATCTTAGGCTCTGCAGAAAAGTTTAGTCTAACATTCTATGCATTGTGATTGGTTGAAATTATCATGACCTTTTAAATAAATTTAATTATTTGGCAAATCATAAGTAATTTTAATTTCTAGAGCTGGTTTATGTTAATTTTAAGATATTTTTAGATGGATATTCAAACTCTGCACCCATTTTTACATATATTTGGAGTTTCATTGCTTAAATCACTTTATATGTGGTAGAAATTTATTTCTGCAGATATGTTGTTTGGTCTTTGTGAATGGAAAGCCAAGATGGCAGCCAACGGAATCTCAATTGGACTTGGCTCAAAATGTGCAATTTGATCTACTAATGTTAAAGAGAATACAAGTTTAAAGATTATTAATAATCTATTTGTATACTTTTACTATGTTTTTATCATTTAACATGACAGTACATATTTTTGAAGACAGTTATCATATCCATCTATAGCCTGTTTGAGACAATCTCGCACGCACGGACTGACAGTGGAGATAATGGACATGCTGGAGAGTTCCAAAAATCATGCCATTATATTAGTCAGAGACACTGGCACTAAAATGTGAATGTCTCCCCTTAGAATTGACATACAGGCATCATTGAGGTATCATTAGATTTGGTTTTTCAAGGCCCTCCGTGGTGGTCTCATTAGTAAATACTCAAGTTTAAAATCATGATCGAACCTGCTACATTTTATTTACAACTTTTAAGTTGTTACTGTGACACATTCCTACTTCCCATTTTCCGCCATCCATTTTTGTTTGGTCCAAACCTACTTTAGTGTTTGGCACAAAATCAGCTAAAAACAACTCTTGAAAATTATAGAGCCGCATAGCACTACATGCTTGCCTGCAGGCCCGGTTGTCATGTGTTTGAATCCCCGTCAAAATTAAAAAATAAGAGAGACTTTATACGTAGTTGAAGTATGAATAAAGGGATACTTTACACATAGTTGAAGTATGAATAAAGGGATACTTTATACATAGTTGAAGTATGAATAAAACTGAGCTTTATTCACACTTAGTGACATTACGCTAGTCCTTTCTGGTTGTTTAAATATCAAGAATAATTTTTTGTGTCCCCAGGCGAGTTCAAGAATTGTTAACTTGCGTTTCTGTACACTTACTGTTTACAGGCATCCAATATGCGTCACCTCAGAGAGACATGATTAGGCAATACAAACACCAGGCTTTCGACTGACTGACGCCTCATGAATTAACAAATAAACAAGGAAATGCTACGCATATAAAGTGCAGGAAAACCTGGTATATGTGAAGCAGTTGAAAAGAGAGAGGAGAGAGATAGATAACGAAGATAGTGTGAGAGACAGAGATATGAGAAAGATGTGTTGAAAGACATTAAAAAGTGATAAAGACAAGAAAGAGAGGGGGAGGGAGATAGAGAAGGGGAGAGAGAGAGAGAGAGAGAGAGAGAGAGAGAGAGAGAGAGAGAGAGAGAGAGAGAGAGAGAGAGAGAGAGAGAGAGAGAGAGAGAGAGAGAGAGAGAGAGAGAGAGAACTCGTGTTCGGGTGGCTAAGCGCCTTTCCCAAGACAACAAAAATAGAGGACAGATAAGAACAGAAAGATAAGTGTGCAGGTTCTTGTGCAGCAAGGTAAAGACACAGGTAACCAACACCTAATACACAAAAACCCTAGGAAAGACTGTTTGTTGCCTAAAGCGAGATCATCAGACTAGCATTGGTTGATACCAACTTATTTGTTCTTCATTTACCAGGTATCTGATATGTGGTTACTTCAGTGCACGCTCCAAAGAGTGGGACAGGTCAGGAGAGAACATACAGGGCACTGCTATTGCTGAGGCCTTGCTTGATCACTCCCAGATCCATAGAGCACACTTTATTAACAAGCTTCGAGTTTCTCAGTTCTATATTTTAGTTCCTAATATTTTTTTGTTAAAACGTCGCTTTCACCCAATTAATTGCTGAACAATAAAAAAAAAAATTGTCCGGTATGGAATCAAACCTCGAGCTCCCGCGTAAAAGGCGGAGACACTTACCACTATGCTACTAAGGACACGATTTTGATTCAATGAAAATGTATAATATAGCTACACGCATGTCCCGATGACGTCATGTACGTTAAGTCACGTGACTTGGCAAATCACGTGACCAGCCGGGACAGTTCAACTATGAATAAAGGGAGTCTTTATACATAGTTGAAGTATGAATAAAGGGAGAATTTATTCATAGTTGGAGTATGAATAGTCACTTTGAAAAAATAATTCCTTTAATGGATACCAGGAAATGTCCTGGGATAAAGTCAGCCGCCGTTATATTGATCATATCATCCATTGAGTGCTTTTGATGTTTAAAACCTACGGGACTAGCACCATATGAATGCATCAAAGCGTGTATAAAAGGCTCCTTAGTATCCTACAAATTAATAAATCAGTATTTTCCTCCTTTGCTCTTTTTGGTTCCTGTTAAATAAAAATTAAAAATTATCTAACTATAGCAAGTTCCACCGTGCCACGACCGGAAATTAAAACCGAAATCATGTACGGAATCACACCGCCATGATTCACTGTGTCTCCCAGTTCGCGCTAGTTAAGACCATGCATTCTTTCGACGTCATTCATTCATTCAAATCTCACATGACAATAACACACGTCACCCTGGGTTTTCCAGGAAAGGTTTGCCTAATATTCCGTGCACAGCGATTGGTTGAAATCATCGTGACCTTTTATATAAATAAGAATATATTTCATACTTACCGTAATTAATAATTTTTGTGGTGTTCTTTATAGAATTAATTCAATTATAGATGTGTTTTTGAATTCTGCATACAATTTTAAATATATATGGAAAGTTTCAACGCTGTATTAGCTTAACCCTTTTACTCCTACAGGGCCGATTTCTCGGCCTTAGGGTCGCGACAAGGCACTAGTCAGAAACCCGATCGGGCCGATCATCGGCCCTGTTTGTAATAACTGCTTTGATTGGTTTGCTTTTAATAGCACAGGGCAATCAAATGCTGCCTTGTAACCGTCAGCCATTTTACTTTGCAAAATGGCAGCTACAGCACGCGTTTCTAGCAGAGGGATTTAAATTTGTGAGTTTTAATGCAGATACCCAGTTTTTCGTGGATTTGTGATTTCTAAAATGGCCAGCTTTGAACCCGAACAAGTGCTAGCTTAGTTGAGCTCTGATAGTAGCGATTTTGACAGTTCAGGATTGTAGTGATACGGAAAGTGCCGATGAGGATTCAGACCTCGTGTTCCTGTGGTTTAGGTGTATTGGGACTAAAGAGGATTGTGTTGATCCATATCCATTCATGGAGATGTCCGGACCACCTATTTGGACTACCTATATGCCACACCTATTATGTATTTGGAGTTGTTTCTCACACTCAATCTTATTAAATTGTTTATGAAAGAAACAGATATGACAGGCAGTTTCTAGAAAGTGGAGTCCTCAATATTAGAAGGTCTGTGGCTCACAGTTGGGTTGAGGTTGAGGTTACTACGAATGAAATGAGGGCCTTCATAGCCATAATTCTCAACATGGGTTTGGTTCAATGTGCAACAAATGTCAAAAGGGACTTCATGGTTGTTGCTTTTCTAAACATAAGTGTTCCAAATTATTCTAAAGTGGTGTAGGCATTCAGTGAGGAAATATTAGGTGAGTACCATTTTTTTAAAATGTATTTTATTACAAAATATTATGATGTTATTAAATATTTTATTTTTCACAAAATGCAAATGAGGTCACCAAATTTGCATAAACATGAACAAAATAACTTCAATCATACACAGAAATAAACTTTAGTTTATCCTCTTTAAGAATATATATACTTGTATATACCTATATAGGGTTCTAATATTTTTTTTTGAATTTATAAAATTGTCACTTCAGTCATTTCTGTACTCCAAAAAAATGGCTCCGTCTTCTTCAGAGGGAAACCTAAATTTGGCCCAATGTTGTTCCGTCCTAAAAGGGTTAAAGGTGGATGTAAACAACATTTTCTGTGAAGATGTGTTGTTTTTTGTTCTTTGCGCATTTCTATCCGACTGGCATGTGCACTTTGTAACACTATTTTGGTGTTCCTTATATAGGATTAAATCAATTATAGATGTATTTTTGAATTCTGCATACAATTTTAAATGTATCTGGAAAGTTTCATCACTGTACTAGCTTTAATTGTGGAGAAAAACAACATTTACTGTGAAGCGTGTCTTTGTGAATGGGAAAATGCATGGCATGCGCCATGGCGACTGCGCATTCGCATGTTAATCGAAGTGGCACGTACACTTTCACTTTTCAACACTCAAAACATACAATTTGACCTACTAAAGTTAAAGAGAACACAAGTTTAAAGATTATTAATAATTTATTTGTATACTTGTACTATTTTTTAATCAATTAACATGACGGAACATATTTTTGAAGTCAGTTTTCATAATCCGCCTATGACCCGTTTGGTTGAGACCAACCTCGCACGCTGAGAAAAATGGAAATGGCACGCTGAACCGTAATTAATTTTTTTTTCTGTCGCTTTCAATAGAAAACCATCAATTGTAGATGGATCTTCGAATTCTGCATCAAATTTTTCAGAAATTTGGAAAGTTTCACGCTAAACTTGCTTTAATTGTGGTTGAAAAACAGGCAAAGATGTTACGAATCATGAAACCCAAAACGGCAGGCTTGACTATATAAAAATCTTTGTAGAACAATCATTGTGTCCTCGCTAGCAGTAGTCGTAAGCATTCCGCCTGTCACGCGGGAGACCGGGGTTCTGTTCCCGGCTGGGCATACTTTTTTTTTTAAATTTTTCACAAAATTATTAGGTGATATAATAGAAACTATTAAACATTACGAACTAAAATATTATATAGAACTAAGAAACTGGAAGTTTGTGAATAAAGTGTGCTCTATGGATCTGTGCGAAGCTGCCGACTGCCGGGGAGCGCATACCACAGAGGCAGCGGAATGATCGCGTATCGGAATCGATGGTTACAATAGATGTCTTTGTTTAATGTAAATTTTAATTGCCATATAAAATATTGCCCCTGAATCAGCATATTTTCATCGCTAAACTTGCTCGAATTGTGGTTGAAAAACAGATTTTCTGCGAAGATGTGACTTTGTGAATTGGAAACCCACGGGTCATGACGGCCGCGCATATCGAATTGCGCTACACTTTGTAACACTCAAAACGTGCAACTTGAACTGCTAAAGTTAAAGTGAATACAATTTTAAAGATTAATAATAATTTATTTGTATACTTGTACTATTTTGTAATCATTTAACATGACGGAACATATTTTTGAAGTCAGTTTTCATATGACCGTTTGAGACAATCTCGCACGCACAGAAGCGCAGACACCAGCGGGTGTCGCTGGTGAAGGTAATCGGACACACTGGAGAGCGCCACTATCGGGTGAATAGCATGAGAAATCGCAACTCGTCTCACCTTCACAAAAATGTGAATATCTTCACTTAGAAGTGACATACAGGCATCATTGAGGTACCATTAGATTTTGAATTTCAAGGCCTATCTACTGTGGTGGTCTCATTAGTATATTCTCAAATTTAAAATCATGATAGTTCTCCCTACCAACTACAAAAACAACCTACTTTACCTTTAAGTAGTAGCAATGTCAGAGTTATCAAACTTTCCCGGGTGGGGCGGGTATGGTATTTCTTAATTTCGCGAACTTTTTGTTGCGTCCAACGATTTCACTTCCGGTTGTGACCATGTCCATCTATATGTCAATTAAACAAAAGCAGCGTGGTACGATGAAAGGGGAAGTTATTCTGATATTTTCAGTATTGGTCCTTCTGCTAGGCGCCAACAGATTGAGCCGAAAAAACCGTTTTCTCTGGATTTTTAAAAATTCTATTCACGAATAGTAAGGTAAATTGTCTTATAACTCCTGTAGCTTAAAGAAGTCTAAACTTTTTATTGCATTTTTGAATGCCTCGTCCAATTTTACATAAATGTGAAGAGTTTCAACACAGCTGGTGTTTGCTGGAGTTCAGGACAAAATATTTAGTGACAGCTTCATGGCCATGGCCGTCATTACTCATAACACAAAATTCAAGATTGCGGTGCCCATACAATAAACTATAGCGGACCTGTATTTATTTATAATTAGAACTGGTAATTTAACTACTAAAATTAAACAGAATACAAGTGTCATTTATAGCAGTAATGTATCTGTGTACTTGCATATATATTTCAGCATTTGACATGACTGAAAATAATTTTGAAAGCCAGTTTTCAGACCCGTCTGTAAACTTGTAAGAAGTCTAAGTAAGGAGTACTTTTTTGCTAAGCTGCGCAGCAGTACATAATTATTTAAATTTAAATACAGTACTGTAAAATAAGTTATATGTTTTAAGTAAGTTAGTATTTAATTATTAATTGCTCACTATTAGATACAGAACAGTGTAATAATTATAGAGCAGAAGTAGAAATCAATTTTAGTGAATATTTAATTATTTAATATTTTTATTTTTTTATTATTTAATATCTTAATAATTAATTAACTGCTGCTTAATTTATGCAGCAGTTACAAACTTACTTACTTACATTAATGCATGATATTTAATCAACAAAAGAAAGCTGTCGCAATGCAGTTAGTACATTAAGACAATATGATACATTTTCATGAATTGTTCTTTCACTAACGACGAACATTTCACATGACATTTAATCTATATCTATAAAACAGAGTGTATGTTTGTTTGTGTGTGGGGATTTTTGTATTGGATGCGTTCGATAACGGTACATCCGATTGAGATGAAATTTTCTACACGTCTTCCTTTCATTCATTTGCAACCGACTATAATAATTTCTTAATGTAAAATCTTCGACTTATTTAATAACATTTACTTTTCCATTTTCATTATATAATGTCTATATAGCAGGGGGACTTCACTCTAGAAAAGTTATTTCAAGGGGCATAACTTTTAATAACATTTCTATATACTTTATAGTCATATTGTTGGACTTACTTGCACTATTGTTAAACTCTTTGTCTATAGTTATTTTTAGGCATATGAGTTATAATAAATAATGATATAATCTTTAAGGCATTTTCAAAGCTTTCATAAAAATAATGCATAATGCATAACATTGTAACCCATCTTTTTCTACAGTTTTCATTGAATGGTGTGTGGAAGGACATTTTTTTAAGTTACTGTGCGCCAGGAGCTGGGCGAAACCACGCCGGGTCAGATAGATAGACAGATAGTCAGGAACGGAAGCTTATTTGACTACTTATATGAATTAGATGACATGCTCCCCACCAGGGACTGGGTGAAGCCGGGCCGGGTCAGATAGACAGACAGACAGTCGGGAACGGGAGAGCTTATTTGACTACTTATATGAATTAGATGACATGCTCCCCACCAGGGACTGGGTGAAGCCGGGCCGGGTCAGACAGACAGACAGTCGGGAACGGGAGAGCTTATTTGACTACTTATATGAATTAGATGACATGCTCCCCACCAGGGACTGGGTGAAGCCGGGCCGGGTCAGACAGACAGATAGACAGACAGACAGTCGGGAACGGGAGAGCTTATATGACTACGTATATGAATTAAATTAGATGCTCCCCACCAGGGACTGGGTGAAGCCGGGCCGGGACAGACAGACAAACAGATAGTCGGGAACGGGAGAGCTTATATGACTACGTATATGAATTAAATTAGATGCTCCCTACCAGGGACTGGGTGAAGCCGGGCCGGGACAGACAAACAGATAGTCGGGAACGGGAGAGCTTATATGACTACGTATATGAATTAAATTAGATGCTCCCCACCAGGGACTGGGTGAAGCCGGGCCGGGTCAGCCAGACAGACAGACAGACAGACAGACAAACAGACAGATAGATCCCCTCCAGGGCCTGGGCGAAGCCGGGCTGGGTCAGCTAGTTAATATAATAAATGTGCAGCTATTTTTAACTAGTAATTAGGTCACAGCACATCATATCGAAAAGTCTTAAAAGTCAAGTGCATCTTTGTCAGAGACTCTGAGACTCTTGTGCTTTGTACGATGCTTTCGGCAGGCCGCCGTGCGGAAAGAGACCGAGCCATATGGGGTAAACCTGGTGCAATGAAGTTGATCCTCTCATTCCTCTCGACATTCTATCAAAAGAGGAATGTGACCTTTACTTTCCTGTTACCAAATCATAAGTAGAAACCCCATTTTAAAATATTCTCTGTATATGCAAATACTAATAATCATCATCATCAAGTGCTGGCTGGCGTAGGCGTTCATGGCTCTCCACAGATCTCGGTCTTTGGTGTTCTGGATCCTAATACTAAATTATATTATACACCTGTAACAGGGGATTGGGGGGGGGGGGGGGGGGTGTCTTTAGCAGCATAGCTGTACACAAAATTAAATAATTGAATTTAAATCAAATACTGTGAAACACATTATATTTCATTTTTATACATCCTCACCCATTTTAACTTTCGTATTTGCATATTTCATTTTTAGTTTTACATTATGATAATAAAAATAAATAAATATTACGTCAAGTTAGGCCTCGCCGCCCCGGACGCAATGATATATGGCACTACGTTGTCCGTTTAAAAATAAACAAGCCACAGTAATAGAAGGCAAATAATAAACAATTGGCAGCCATTTTAAATTGTTAATTAGGTCAAGGCACATCCTGTTGAAAAATAAATAACACGTCAAGTTAGGCCTCGCCGCCCTGGACGCAATGATATATGGCACTACGTTGTCCGTTTAAAAATAAACAAGCCAATGTAATAGAAGGCAGAATTTCTCAGCTTCCAATTTTAGGGCCGCGATAAAATCTTCCTTATCTCTTAGGTCATCATTGCACTTCCTGGTATTAAATTACGTCACCAAAAAATTCATAACTCCGCTTAGAATTAACGATACACTCTTCGTTGAGATACCGTTGGATTCGTCTTGTCAAGCTCTATCTAACTGGTATGATTTCATAAGTAAAAACCCAATTTTTAAATATTGACCAAAATTGCTAAGTAGTATAAGTAATTTAAGTAGGTTGTACTTTAATTACTTTTTTTTAAAAATGTTGCTAGACTAAATAATATAGTACTGAAAAGTGAAGACGACATTGTGACTTCTTGTTATGAGCGCCTTACCTGTCTTCATCATACTGATCCACATCAACCTTTCTGAATTTGCTTGAAGAAGTATTTTTTGCCATTGTTGGTATATATTTAGTTCACGTTTAACAATACAGTACAAGGGAAATACTATTTGGTTCAACCCGGAAGTTAAAACCGGAAAACAAACTATTTACAAAATCATCCTGCAGCTAGGCTCTATTGTCATTTAATATTAATTTTTTTTCGAACCTTCGTGGGGTAATTATAGCTTTTAATTGTTTATGTTGTCTAGTGGGTCCTCTATTTCTTTCTTCTACTTCTATAAGAGCAAAGAATACATATGAATGTATTTATGAAGTGCCCTATTTACAGACATATTGTGAAAACGGAGCAGATTCGAGGCATAGTTGCCATTCTAGATATTTTATATCCAGATCTAGAGGTTTTTGCCGGCGTCTGGATACCGTTTTCTGACGTTTGGATGCTGGATGCAATTCTAGATACTTTTTATTTGGAGTCGGATATTTTGAATACTTTCTAGATTTTACTTTTCTTTCGGTGTCATTTACCCATTTTATGTTTGGCCTGGACGCGCATTAAGTATGGTAACTGCCATTATTTAAAAACATTCTGCAAAGGACCTCGAAATAAAAGCAGGGTTGCCACTTTTTTTTGACCAAAAGTATCTAGAAACGGCCAAAACAACATCCATAAATTTAAATATTGAGCACAACCCACTACTGGCAACGCCGATCGCATTCTGGTATGAACCTAAGGCCTATCCACGTCAATATGGAAGCACTATACTCGAGTTTCGCCCTTGTTTGAGCTCGTCAGTAGTGCATATCCCTGACCGGATCCAGAAACAGTCCCGGATCACGCGTGTGAAGCGGGTGTGTAACCACGCGGCACACACTGGACACACCAAATTATCACAACAGAACATCACAACGCTACCCATCGTAGGCTATGCTCAAGATTGCCCAATCGCCGCGACCGACGTCCGTCAATCGATGGGACCCGAACGATCAGGACTTCTCACTGGCAAGGAACACCAGGCCTCCTAAATCCAGTGAGCAATAATAACTTGATTATGTGGTTTTTCGGGATTTGAAATTTAAATATTGAGCACAACCTCACTACTGGCAAACTGTTTCCGGATCCGGTCAGGGATATGCACTACTGACGAGCTCAAACAAGGGCGAAACTCGAGTATAGTGCTTCCATATTGACGTGGATAGGCCTTAGGTTCATACCAGAATGCGATCGGCGTTGCCAGTAGTGGGTTGTGCTCAATATTTAAATTTCAAATCCCGAAAAACCACATAATCAAGTTATTATTGCTCACTGGATTTAGGAGGCCTGGTGTTCCTTGCCAGTGAGAAGTCCTGATCGTTCGGGTCCCATCGATTGACGGACGTCGGTCGCGGCGATTGGGCAATCTTGAGCATAGCCTACGATGGGTAGCGTTGTGATGTTCTGTTGTGATAATTTGGTGTGTCCAGTGTGTGCCGCGTGGTTACACACCCGCTTCACACGCGTGATCCGGGACTGTTTCCGGATCCGGTCAGGGATATGCACTACTGACGAGCTCAAACAAGGGCGAAACTCGAGTATAGTGCTTCCATATTGACGTGGATAGGCCTTAGGTTCATACCAGAATGCGATCGGCGTTGCCAGTAGTGGGTTGTGCTCAATATTTAAATTTCAAATCCCGAAAAACCACATAATCAAGTTATTATTGCTCACTGGATTTAGGAGGCCTGGTGTTCCTTGCCAGTGAGAAGTCCTGATCGTTCGGGTCCCATCGATTGACGGACGTCGGTCGCGGCGATTGGGCAATCTTGAGCATAGCCTACGATGGGTAGCGTTGTGATGTTCTGTTGTGATAATTTGGTGTGTCCAGTGTGTGCCGCGTGGTTACACACCCGCTTCACACGCGTGATCCGGGACTGTTTCTGGATCCGGTCAGGGATATGCACTACTGACGAGCTCAAACAAGGGCGAAACTCGAGTATAGTGCTTCCATATTGACGTGGATAGGCCTTAGGTTCATACCAGAATGCGATCGGCGTTGCCAGTAGTGGGTTGTGCTCAATATTTAAATTTCAAATCCCGAAAAACCACATAATCAACATCCATAAATATCTAGATTTCGTTGGAAAGTATCTAGGAAAAATATCCAGATTGAGAAAGTAGGAAATTACATTATGTATTGATGTGTTTTGTGGTCGCGGTTTGTGAGTCCGTAGGCCTATACCTGGGTTCGAAACCCAGCGGTGCTGGTTTTTCGAAAAAGGTATAGGGGCCGGTCGTTCAGAAAGCAATGGCAAACTACTGAACGTAACACTTGCCTAGTACATCAACAGCAGCTGAAAATGCTGGTGTTGACTGCAACGTCCCGTAAGGGATAAGCAACAAAAAATTGATGTGACTGCCGTCTCCCTGGTGAAGGAGTTTACGGCTTTCGCCGTAACCCCGTATATTCTCGTGAGTAACACAGCTGCTCCTGAACCGGCAGCGGTTCGAGCCGCGCTGGTAACTTACGGGGGTACATGAGCCGGTCGCTCAGAAAGCAATGGCAAACTACTGAGCGTAATCTTGCCTTGTACATCAACAGCAGCTGAAAAATTCTGATGTTGACTGCAACGTCATGTAAGGGAAATGCAACATTAAAAAAAATTAAAATAATGTGACTTACCTATAGAATCATGTCCTCATCTTCACTGCTGTCTGTCTCACAAGATGCACTTAGCGTGGATGATGAAGTTGAAGCTTCAGATTCAAAATGATTCTGGTATGCTTTAGCTGTTCCAATTTCTTTTAAATACACGATAAGGGAGCTGATAAGTTGAACAGGATTTTCCTGCTCTCATCAGGTCAAATCTTATTGTCAAGATAGCATTTAAGAGGTCAAGTTTCATCCTATTTCTTAGTTTACATTTTGTATAATTCATAGTACTGAAAACTCTTTCCACATCAGCATTTGAATGGGGTAGTTTCATGGCAGACACCGCACATTCAAGGAGCTCACAGAATGGACCGTTACCTGAGGCATCTCTAAATTGTCTTACTTCACTCCAAAAGGCTTCAGTTTCTGTTTTGTTTCTCCAGTCAACCAAATTTATTTTGGTTAACTGATATTCTGCTTCCGCCACACTATTATCAGTAGCCCCTAAAAATTTCATAACTTGACAATATGTTGATATGTCCTTTACTGGCTGAAGTATGTTGTTAATAGAAAAGAGTGACATATTTTTCAATACATCTAAATGTTCAGGAAGTCTCTGCTTCGATTGCTTGAATAATGAGAGAAGAAAATCTTGACAGCGCTTTCTTAAGTTGCTCTCTTCATTTTCTGTTAACACTCCTTTTGTTTTTAAACCATCAATTTTTGATTCGATTTGGTATCCCATGTATGGCTTAGGAGCCAAATAGCTATCTATAGTGCAAGTGAACAAGTCAGCTTTAGAAGTTGGCAATATAAGTCTTTTACCAATTGAGTGAAATAGCAAAGTGAGATCGTCAAGTAATTTAACTTTATCAACATTTTGAGATTGAAACAGTTTATTAACTTTTTGCACTTCACTTAAAATGGGTTGTAAAAAGAGAAGGAATGCCAAATTTTTTTCAACACTGTAGATTCCATATAGTATTTTTTGCTGTGTCGCACTTTTCACTTTGTCTTGTTATTTCGAAGTGTGTCTTCAACTCCAACCATTGGTTCACAATTACTTTAACAGCTGGTTGAATTGATAACCATCTAGAATTTTCAGTGGTGAGGAACTATCATTTATTATATTGCTGTTGTCTGACAGACCTTCTTCTTCTTCTTCTTCTTCTTCTTCTTCTTCTTCTTCTTCTTCTTCTTCTTCTTCTTCTTCTTCTTCTTCGTTCGCTTAAACTCGAGCGTAGTCCTTACACACTGTTTAAAGTAGTATAGGACTGAGTTTTGCGTGTGGGCTTGCTTTCCCTTTTACCGGTGTCCCTCGCCATTCAGGCGAGCCCACTCCAATTTGGAGAACCGGTTATGTGTTTCAGCAATAATGAATTCCAAATTCTTCGGTAAACATTCTGATGAGGCATGTGATAATGCTAGCTGCAAGAAATGACACGCACATTTTATGAGGATTAAAGATGGAATATCTTCCTTCAATTTTGCATAAACGCCAAGGTTGATACCAACCATTACCGATGCATTATCGGTACCAATTGCAGCCACATTCTTCAAGTCTAGATTTATAGTGACCAAAAGTTTCTTCAGTGCCTGAACTATACTTTCTGCATCACACTTTTCCAAGTGAACTAGTCCAAGAAATGTAGAAACTACTTTGTCTTTGCTGTTGCTATAATATATAACACATACACCAAGCACATTCAGAGCCGAAATGTCATTCGATACGTCTAATAATAAACTATATTTATGTGTAGAAATATCACTGATCAAATCTTCTTCAAAGTGAGAAAACAAAGCACTTCTGATCATATTTGTACATTTGCTGCGATGCATTATCACGTCCTTTAGCATTTTACTGTCAGAAATAGTGTTTTTAAACAAATCAATCAAATGGTCACAGTTCACGATTGCACAATGACAACTTAAAAACATTGCGACAGTTCCTTCAACTGTTGATGATTCATTACTCTATATAGTTCTGAAAACATATGTCAACGGTGGCATATCCCTAAATGGCACTGCATTTTTATATTTTTTAGTCTCTGCATGTTTCTTCAAGTCTTGCATTTTCGCTTTTATTTCACACTTGCAGTACTTACAACGAGCCTTAGTCGCATCTCCATGAATTGACATCACCCAATCTTTAATTATGTAATCCTGCAGCCACTCTTTCCGAATTTTTTTTTCACATTGCTTTACTTTTGGCATGTTGAAAGATTCAAGATTGGTGAAACAGCCATGTGCACATGTGGATTGGCGTCGCAGACAGCAGAGCACATACTCCAAGACTGCCCAAAATATAACATATCTAGGCAAACCTTCTGGCCTAGAGAGACGACAGTGGAAGATAAACTCTATGGACCGCTGTGTGAACTGAAAAAGACAGTTCAATTCATACAAGAGACAGCATTGCAGTTATAGACATATTTCAAGCGAACGAAAGAAGAAGAAGAAGTTATTATAATTAATGCGCCCTTTTATTCATTACCGGGGGGTTGTCAGATTGTTGAACGCTGATCCAAGTCAGTTCAAAGTTGTAAATAATGGCAGTTACCATAATTTACGCGCGTCCAGACCAAACAAAAAAATGGGTAAATGACACCGAAAGAAAAGTAAAATCTAGAAAGTATCCAAAATATCCACTCCAAATGAAAAGTATCTAGATTGATTGATTGATTGATTAATTTAGGAACCGACATCACAGCATTCGGGGCATTCCCATAAGCGCTCCGTCCCCATCCTCAGAAGCCAGCGAAGAGTTCCGACCCCAATAGTACCAGTAGCAATCTGATTATATGTGCGTCTCACCTTTCCTCTAAGCGTCGAGCTTCGGCCAGATCCCCTCGTCACTCCACGCTGTCGCATTTTTGCCAGACCATGGTAAGTATCTAGAATTGCATCCAGCATTCAAAGGTCAGAAAACGGTATCCAGACGCCGGCAAAAACCTCTAGATCTGGATATAAAATATCTAGAATGGCAACCCTGATGCGAACAAAAGAAGTGGTTCCCAACGTGGGGGGCAATTCCCCACATTGCCCCACAGGGGGGCAATTCGATTGTTTAAAGGGGGGGGGGGGGTGGGAATTCGAAAATGGACTGGTCCATATTTTAAGTTAACCGTATGGCGACTCTCAGTCGCTACTCGAGCTGGGTAAACGTCCAGTATAAGTAACTTCTGTCTGCCATGTTAGTAACCATGATTTCATTGTTAGACGTTAGAGTTGACCTACTGGTTATACTGGGCCAATACTAAGCAATTCGCGCTATATGTTCTGAATGGCGCAAAATGCTTAGTGCCGAGATCTCAGTTTCTGCAGTGTTTCGCAGTAACACTCAGCATTCACCATTGGTGTTAATTTGAAATAAGCGTCCGTTAAACTGTTGTAACTGTCGTTGTTTACACACACACACACACACACACACACACTAGCTGACCCGGCCCGGCTTCGCCGAGGCCCTGACGGGGATCTATCTATCTATCTATCTATCTATCTATCTATCTATCTATCTATCTATCTATCTATCTATCTATCTATCTATCTATCTATCTATCCGTCCGTCCGTCCGTCCGTCCGTCCGTCCGTCCGTCCGTCCGTCTGTCTGTCTGTCTGTCTGTCTGTCTGTCTGTTTGACGTGGCCCGGTTTCGCCCAGCACCTGGAGGGGAGCATTTCACTTAATTCATATAAGTAGTCATATAAGCTCCCGTTCCCGTTCCCGACTGTCTGTCTGTCTGTCTGTCTGTCTGTCTGTCTGACCCGGCCCGGCTTCGCCCAACTCCTGGTGGGAGCATCTAATTTAATTCATATAAGTAGTCATATAAGCTCCCGTTCCCGTTCCCGACTATCCATCCATCCATCCATCCATCCATCCATCCATCCATCCATCTATCTATCTATCTATCTATCTATCTATCTATCTATCTATCTATCTATCTATCTATCTATCTATCTATCTATCTATCTATCTATCTATCTATCTATCTATCTATCTATGTTAAGCCCGTTCCCGTTAAAAATATAGATAGAATAGAAGAATAGATAGATTGATAGTAGAAAATATGATTGGAAGAGATCTATCTAAAGTAAACTTACCAAGATATCACGAACAGCGGTGGGCGGTGGGTTGACTGCAGACTACTGAAAACGATATGCACCTAACTTTCTCTCACAAAAATACTTTTTTTTTTTTTAACGAA
>JACEFZ010016036.1:0-30630 GCA_014155875.1 Cepaea nemoralis
GGGGTTAATTTGGGATTAGGTCCTTTTTTTTTCATGCCCGGTTAGGAGGTGAAAAAAAGGGTTAAAGGTTTTTTTTAAATGATTTTTCCCCTAAACTGGTTGTATAGTTATTAATTATTACCCCCCCCCCCCTTTGTGGCGCATGCAGTATTGTTTGTTTTTTGGAGTCGATTATACTGGGTGTGTTTTCAAGCATGTACTGGTTACTTATGTATTATGCTGTAGTTTGTCACTCTGTTACTTTTTAGAGGAAAATAAATATGTTGAGTTGCTTTTATTTCGACTTGTCAGTCTGAGATTGTGTAGATTAGAGTAGCTAGAGACCTGGTGAGGCGTACCTCTTCTATAACCTGATAAAAAAACCCACGAACATTGATGGTGCAATAGTAATTAACTATTTTTCTACGCGGAGACAGAACCTCTATCTGTCGTATCCCTTACTCCATCCTTTTTTCCTTTCTCTCTCTCTCTCTCCCTTGTTCTCCCTCTTTCTTTACTATCAAAGGTAGTGTGTAGTAGGCAGAGTTCGACTGAGGAACGAACTTTTAGGCTTCACACCATCTTATATCATATCCCTCACATCATTCCTTTCTTTCTCTTCTCTCTCTCCTTACTTCCTCCTTCTTCTTCCTCTTTTTTCCTCTTGATCACATAATCTTAAAGAGAATAGCATATAAACTTATGAGGAACATCATATAATGTTAATGATCATCTTAAGAAGAACACCATATAATCTTATCGGGAACAACATACAGTCTGAAGGGGAACAACAAATAATATTTTAATGTATAACTTATATTAAAGGAACAACATATTTTAAGAAGAGCAACATACTATATTAATTAAAACAACATATGAGCTTATGGAGAATATAATATAATATTAAAAGAAACAACATATGATCTGAAAGGGAACAACATATTGTCTTAAAGGGTACAATGTATATTAAAGGAACAATATGTTGTCTTAAGGAAACAATATACATTAAGGGAAAAATATATTGTATTAAATGGAACAATATATTGTCTTAAAGGGAACAACGTATATTACAGGTACAATATATTGTCTTAAAGAGACCAATGTATATTAAGGGAACAATATACTGTCTTAAAGGGAACAATGTATATTAAAGGAACAATATTCTGTCTTAAAGGGAACAATATACAGTAGATTAAAGAAACATACTGTCTTAAAGGGAACAATGTATATTAAAGGAACAATATACTGTCTCAAAGGGAACAGTGTATATTAAAGAAACAATATACTGTCTTAAAGGGAACAACGTATATTAAAGAAACAACATACTAATTTAAGGAGTGCAACATATTATATTAAAGGGAACAACAGATTGTTTTAAAGGGAACACTGTATGAGCTTAAGGGGAACAACATATTGTCTTAATGGGAACAACATATATTAAAGGAACAACATATTACTTTAAGGATAGCAACATACTATATTAAAGGAACAACATATGATATGAAGGGGAACAATGTATTATATCAGTGGTTGTTCTCAACCGGTGGGGAATTCCCCCCCCCCCCAGGGGGGAATTTCAGGGTTTCCCGGGGGGGGGGGGGGGGAATGAAGACCATTTCAAGATCCTGTTAATACAAGAACCGATTACTTGACATAGTTTTTCCCTTCATACTTTACAGTTATGTATGTCTCGTCCTTCTAAAATTCATTTTATAAAGTAAGTAGACCCACAAATCATGTTTTATGTGGATGTCTAGACTTGTTTAGTATATGCTATTACATTTGCCTTCCACTTTTACGTATACTGTGTAGGGGTGAGGGGATTTTTAGATAGGAAATATGAAAGGGGGAATGACGTTCTGAAAATACGGTGAAGGGGGGAACGGGCCAAATTTTTTATAGGAAACGGGGGGGGATGGCGTTCTGAAAATATGGTGAAGGGGGGAATGGGCCAAAAAAGGTTGAGAACCACTGTATTATATTATGAGGAACAACATATAATTTTAAAGTGAACAACACATGTTCATAAAGGGAACAACATATTATTGGCACCTTATCGTCTTGACAGATGATAGTTTGTTACATTGTTTCAAAAAAAGGCATAACTACAACCCATGACAGTAAGACTAGGGATAGAGTTATACCTCTCCATAGCACAAAGCTTGGACTGAATTGTAGAGACCATGTGATGACTAAAAGCATGATCCCTCTTTCAGCCTGCCTAGTTTACTCCAGAAGAAAGGTAACACTAATATATCTAGAACAAGACAAGTTGCAGAAACTGCCAGATTAGCAAAACAATACTCAAACTGTAAACAGCTTATGACTATAAAGAAAACAGCATAACGACTTACAGGAATCTTAAAATGGAACAACAAACAATCTTAAAGACAATAACACTTACTCTTGTCTCTTGTAGGGAACATCTTTACAAGAAATAACATTATTATATGGGGAACAACGTATGCCCACAAAGGGATCTAATGATTACAGGAATTAAAGAATACAATGAACAAAGGCAAATGGGAACTAAAAGTCACTTGACAGTTAAACAAATGACAAAAACTGACCTCTTCCAATAAGTCATCTGTTATTATATGGGGAACAAGATATGACCACAAATGGAACTAATGATTACAGGGAACTTAAGAATACAAAGAGCAAAGGCTATCATCATCAACATCATCAAGTGCCGTGCCGGCTGGCGTAGGCGTTCATGGCTCTCCACAGATCTCGGTCTTTGGTGTTCTGGATCAACTCTGCTGATGATATTCCTCCATGCCACCGTCTCAATCCGTCCAGCATAATGTCTCTTGGTCTGCCTCTGTCTCTCTTCCCCTTGATCTTTCCAGCTGTTACAATGTTCTTCAATGCCTCTCTTCTCATCACATGATCAAAGAAAGCTGTTTGTCTCTTTCTTATTGTTGTATATAGTTTTCTAGTTTCATTAGCCTCTTTCAGGCAATCGTTGTTAGTTACTCTGGCAGTCCAAGGAATAGCAAAGGCTATAAGGAACTAAAAGTCATCTGACAGGAAGACAAATGACAAAAACTGACCTCTTCCAATAAGTGTGTCACAGCTTCTATGTCATTGTAGGTTTTGGTCATCTGCGACACCCGCTCCGCACACAAAACTGCAGCAGAAGACACAAATACTACATGTTAATACAGTCAGACATGAAGTCTGTATGTATGTCTTATGTTTATATGTACATACGAATGCTACAAACCATCTCTGAAGATACAGTAACACTTTTGTCTGCCCTAAGTTGAATGTATCCATTCCTTCACAGAAGATCATCATCTTCATCTCATCTTGTTCCTCTTGTACATTGTGGTGTGAAGGTGAAGCATAAACAGCGGGAGAGTGCCTGTTCATGGGTTTCATCTATCGAGATTCTGATGGACTCTGTTATTCCCTCTGTCCATCGTTTATATGGTCGGCCTCTTATACTGGTTCCATTTGGTCTGTACATCATTGCTTGTTATGGTATACTGTCAGTTGATAGCCTAGTTATGTGGCCAAACCATTTCACTTGCTGTTTTCTAATGAAATCTAGCACTGCTATTAACCTATCTTTAGTTCTGATATCATATTTCTGATTTTCTCTCTTTTTGATACATTGAGCATTTATTTTCAGGAATCTTATTTCCGTTGTAAATTTTCTTTTCTATTTTTCTGTCATTGTCCAGCTTTAGCATTGGAAACACAGAGTTGGTAGGAAGTTTGTGTTACAAAGTGTTTTATTTTTAGTAACTATTGATATGTGCTTGTTTTTAGTATTGGTGTCATTTGTCCAATGAGCTGGTTTGCCTTATTTCATCTATTTTCCATCTCGTCTCCTCATTTGCCATTTGATGATGATATACTTCCTAAGTATTTAAAGCTCTTTACTTTTTTTCAGGGGATGTTCTTTTAGATGAATCTTTGTTGTTGTTTCTTCTTTGCTTTTGGCCATCAGTCCTGATTTTTCTCTCTTCACGATATATATATATATATATATATATATATATATATATATATATATATATATATATATATATATATATATATATATATAGTCAATGTATTTAATAAAAGGGAATTTCATATCTTCAAACCGGTGTGTATCATTCATATGTACTCTTAACTCCCCTACCCGAGCATATAAGTTTTTTTTTAAATATATAAAGTCAATAAATTAAGAACACTTTGGCTGAAATACAAAGTACATAGTCAATGGTATAGTTTGTATGTGGAGTACGTTATCCGCAAGGAATTCTAAAATATATCACAAAGTCCTTCTGTTTGCAGGGGAGCCACAGTATCACGGTGGCTAACATGTTTGCTTGGCGACCGGTAGTCATGTGATCAAATCCACACAGAAAAACCAATTACTAAGTCCTAAAAGAAACAAATGAAAACTGTAAACTGTTTATTGAAATTAGACGTAGACATTCACGATGTTTTGGTCACGTTATGAGAAGAAATAAATTGGAGAACATGGTGATAACTGGCAAGATCGAGGGGAAGAGAACAAGGGAAGGGCAGAGAAGTAAATACCAGGATGGCTTGGCCACGTGGCACGATCGAGACAAGAACACTGAGCTGATCCACGACTCTGGTGATCCAGTGAGATGGCAAAACATGACCACCCACGCTTACTGACATGGTACATGATGATGATGTTCAAATCCGCAACAAGACGAGTTTTCTTGAATGGATTAGAGCTCGCATGTCGATCCAATCTAAAACGAGTTCCCAGAAATTTTGTGGGAAGTTAATGCAACTGGTGTGATACTCTACGGAGTTCATGCTTTGTGCGACCCTTTCCGCGCTGCAGAAAGAGACCAAGCCATATGGGATAAAACCCGGTGCAATGAAGTCGACCCTGTCGACTTTTAAGCGACTTTTTTTTAAATGTGTGATACTGCCACATCTCCCATCGAGTTCAGATCAGTGTATAAGACTACGGGGCGAGCACCATGTACCCAACACACTAAAGTCATGGATCGGGTCCCTGTACGAGTGTTGTTTGTGACAGAGGTGGAACATCTGCATGCAGTTGAAAGGTCTCACGCTCCCATCTAGTCATGTCGTGGAACGGGTCCCTGTACATGAAAAATGGAACATGTTGTGACAACCGGAAAGATAGATAGAGGAAGACAGGATGAGAAGATTCTTGACAATCTTGTGTCATGGACGGGAGTCAACACACACATTGATCCATGACGTCGGAGATCGTAATTTGTGAAGTGGCATGATCGTCCACGCCAGCCGGCAAGGCAGTGGATGATGGTGATACATAATCTATTCGTACATTCCGCTATTCGTACTATTCATACTTTTGTTGTTGTTTTTCAACGAGCATTTCTCTGTCTACTTGTCGAATCTTGCCATTGAGTCTAATGACCCAACGAAATCTAACTTGTCAAGATGGCAGGTCAAGCAATCAACCCGCCTTTTCAAAAGCCGATCTCTTCCTGTTTGATTTCTAAAGGGCGTAGGGCGTCATCGCCTTGAAACCACTCTACAATAAATCCGCACAGAAAAGGAACAATACCTTGACTGGGGTTATATTCATGTTATTTCTGTCCCCTCCCTCTCATATATGTCAGTGATTGTAGCTAGATTTAATTTCCCGGATGTTGGCTGAACTATTCTGCTGCATGTGAAAATATACTTCGCCCGATGACAACGGGTCTCAGTTTGGTAATACAATGTAGATCTGATAAAGCGAACTGACCTGAGACCCTAGAAATAGTTCTTCTTGTCAGAAATTCCTCTTATAAGAGACAAGAGACAATGAAGAAAAAAAAAAGTTTCTTCACAACATAAATTCGCCACATCTGAGATCGCCTTAAGCGGTTTGCACTGTAGTAATGAATAAATCATTTTTGAAAAATGAGAAGTAGGCGGTAGGCTTTACTGAAACATGATCGCAAGTAACAACACGGACGTTGTCAGCACATAAACAACACACACACCGACACAACTACATGAAAAACACTAATAATTTTTTTTTTTTTAAATTACTGTAAAAATGGACAAAACCTATACAAACTACCAAGACGAAACGGAAAATAGTTAGCAGCAGTTCGAGGAAAGGGGCGATGATGCATTAGGGGCGATGTTGTGGGGAATTTGCTGCATAGGATCCACCTAACTGAAACTCACCTCTTCACCAATGCACAGAAGGCATCTAAGACACGGACACATCCACTGGTGGGGAACCTCGGAAGCTATAGAAACATCATCATCATCATCAACATCATCATCATCATCATCATCATCATCATCATCATCATCATCATCATCATCAAGTGCCTTGCCAGCTGGTGTAGACGTTCATGTCTCTCCACAGATCTCGGTCTTGGTGTTCTAGATCAACTCTGCTGATGATATTCCTCCATGCCACCGTCTCAATCCATCCAGCATCATTTCTCTTGGTCGGCATCTGTCTCTCTTCCCCTCGATATTTCCAGTTGTCACGGTATTCTCCAATGCCCCCTTCTCATCACATGACCAAAGAAAGCTGTTATACAGATTGAAGTAAAGACCGAGTATCCACAACTCTGCAGTCCTGACAGTCGGAAATGGCTCTCAAAGGCTGAGGTAACAGACCCCCCCCCCTCCCTCCCCCATTGTGGATGTGGATGAGGCAAGGGGAAACTACCACATCATCTTCGCAAGACTTCATAGAAATATTATGAGAAATACAATCACGGGTATTGATCCACGCTCACAGAAGTGAAGGAAAGAAGTAGGGATGAGAGGACGTACTGGAAAGAAGCAAAGCTGAAAGCTATTAGCACCAACAGTATTGGAACGTGGCAGCTCACATGACCAAAGAAGGAGGAAGAAGCCGAGGAGGAAGAGTACTGTAGCCTTAACCCTTACAAACCGCCAATGGTATGATGATAGTGTTTATGTCCCGCCCAGTTTTTGTTGTTGTTGTTGCGTATCCCTTACGGGACATTGCAGTCAACACCAGCATTTTTCAGCTGCTGTTGATGTACTAGGCAAGTCTTACGTTCAGTAATTTGCCATTGCTTTCCCGCCCACTATAGATAGAGAAAGGAGGAAGAAGTAAGAAGAATCCCAGGAGGAAGAGCATTGTAACCCTTACATACAGCCAATGGTATGATCATAGTGTTTAATCCCAGCCCACTACAGACAATAATAACCGCCCTGTTAATAAACAATCGATCACTTTTACAACAGATGTATAAGGGGAAAGAACCCTAGAACTTCTGACGATCAGATCCACAAATACGCGTCGAAACTGTCAAGGGCAGACCTCCTAACCCCTAAACCTATGATGGTAGTGTTTAAGCCCCGCCCACTACAGATAATAATAACCGCCATCTTTTAATTTAAAGAATGCCGTTTGTCTCTTTCTTATAGTTGTGTACAGTGTTCTAGCTTTATTAGCCAAACAGAGGCAAAAACAACCATAGAGGCTTCCTCGTGTGAAGACACAACCAATACTCGCTTGCCCAGAACCACTGCTAGAATGTTTACGTCCGCGACCCAATATTTAAGAGCCCACATTTTTAATCACCTGGGCCTTACGTGCACGTCTGCACGCATGCTTTCTACGAACCCCTCTACCGCCGACCTGTGCTTACAGTGCCGAAATCACTTATCGAAGTTGGCAACTTTCTTATCTGGCCCCCCGAATGCCGCAACATTCTCTGCCCTCCTTTCTGCCCGATGTCAAGGCGAGGTGAACAATTTCAAAGTGGGAATGAGGGGTTAGAACGACCGTTTCGCACACTGTGGGAAGTGTGGGTCTGAACGGGGGTCGACTCTTAAAAGTCGACAGGGTCGACTTAATTGCACCGGGTTTTATCCCACATGGCTTGGTCTCTTTCCGCAGCGCGGAAAGCATCGCACAAAGCACGAACTCCGTAGCTCTAGCGACGACCCACAGGAGTCTTCGAAAAACTTCACTCGTAAACCGAAGGACGCGTCCCGGAATTGAACCCACAACCTTCAGGAGCCCGAGTCAAACGGCTTGACCACTTCGCCATGGAGAATTCGAAATAATACACTAGACACGACTATATGGAAGCCGTGATGGCACAGTGGTTACTATGCTTGCTGCAAAAACAAACAAAAAAGTTGCCTAAGTTCAATTCCCTGAAGTGGTAAACTAATGGTTGGTGATCTGTGCTTCTCTTGGGTCGACTCAGTTTCATAAACTGAGCACTAACCATTTTCAGAATATTCTGTGAATTGAGTGGGAAAGAAAGGTGTGCGAGGAAGGGAAATGGCTACTACAGCTTGTTATGCCACAGCGGAGAATATGTCGAGAGATCTTGGGACAGTCACAGTAATAAGATAATAACTAGTTCCATGTTAATATTTAGTAATGCCTTTATGCGTAAGAGGGTAATAAAGTAATAACCGTTTTATCAAATTAAGATAAAGTAAGAAATGTTATACATATTAAAGTAGGAAACGAACATATAGGACAAGCGATGTTTAACTGCACTGCACTGGCACCTTGCCGTCTTGGCAGACAGTTTGTGATGGAATTATACATCTCCATAGCACAAAGTCTGGGCTGAATTGTAGAGACCATGTGGTGCGAATGCAGCATGATCACTCTCTCGGCCTGCCTAGCTTACTCCAGAAGAAAGGTAATACCAATACATCTGGAATAAGACAAGCTGCAGAAGCTGCCGGATCAGCAAAGCAATGCTCTAACTGTCCGCCTACCGGAGCTTCGATCCTTGACTAGTTGCCGATAAAGGCTTAGGGCCTGGTCTGCCCTGCCATGACATTTAGTCTGTCGAATCCTTGGGGAAGATAAATGCGCTCCATGGTTGATCAGCTTAGCCTGCGCTAGAAATTGATGGATGAGTGGGTCCGTGGGTAGATGAGTGGGTCGGTGGGTGGATGAGTGGGTCGGTGGGTGGATGAGTGGGTCGGTGAATGGATGAACGGGTCAGTGGACAGATGGCTGTATGGGTGTAAGGAATGGTTGATAGATGGGTTATTGATGTCGGAAATGGGTGAATGCATGAATTGGTGGATGGATATGTGGTTTGATACACTGATTGATGGAAGGTGTGTGGATATACTTCTGGTTCAATGAGTGACAGGCTGGGCTGGGTGGTAAGCAGGCAGGCAGGCAAGTAGACAAATATCTACGTCCGAAAATGACGCAACTATCCACAAGCAAGATATAACAAAATCCCACGCAATGAATCCCGGTTGCATGCCATTACACAGCAATACATATGTGTTGATTTATTATTTATTTATATCAGTGTGTGTTTGTTGTTTCTTGGCTGATAAAGGTTTTGACCGCAACGTCCGTTTTGTTACCCGTGATCGTGTTCTAGTAAAACTTACTGTCTACTTTTCGTTTTTTGGTGATTCATTCATTGTGTTTATTTATAAACTGTCTTAACGGCTTCAAAGGTTCCCCAATTGATATTCTGTGTAATAAGTGTACAACATTGGAACCGACCAATCATTTCTCTTATTTAAATGTTCGGTAATATACTTGAACACTGCAATGCGGTCCGGTGTGTTTGTATGTTTGTTATTTGACCTATGCTTGATTAATATACAATTCTGAGACTCCTGGTGCTATTTCAATGGTTAGATACGAATTCTGTTAAATATTTCTTAGTTGTGGGTTCAGGTGGATGATAGACCTGGCTAATGAAGACAACTCTTACTTTAAGGATGTCTAGTTGGAGAACATGGTGACAACTGGCAAGATTGAGAGGAAAAGAACAATGAGACGGCAGAGAAGTAAATACCTGGATGGATTGGCCACGTAGTATGGTCGAGGCAAGAATACAGAGCTGATTCTCGACTCTGGTGATCGTGTGAAAGAGGAGAAACATGACCGCCCGCTTATCAGGATGGCACATGATGATGATGAGTTGATCTTGCGTCGGAGTACACTTGTTTCTGCAGCCAGGCACTGTCGCCATTTTGTTTTTTTCGTGCGCTCGCTCGCTTTGAACTCAAGCGTAGTCCATACACACTACTTCTAGTAGTGCTGGACTGAATTTTGCGTGTGGATTAGTTTTTCCTATTACCAGTGTCCATCGCCATCAGGCGAACCCACTACGACTTCTGACGTGCTTGTAATTTACGTCCCCAAGTCCAGGACGATAGGTCAACATCTTAGTCCAACTGTCCGGTGTAGGGGCTGAACCCCTTACCTAGGCATCAGCACACCGGATGTTTAAGACCACACGTTCTTTCGGCCATGCTGACCTACGCAGTCGTCATTTGAGGTGGCAGGTTCGAATTCCGGTTGTGACTATAGCTTTCAATTGTTATGTTATCCAGTGCATGCCCTAGTTTCTACTTCAATGAGCGCCAAACAAGACATGTATGTTTATTTATGAACAATGCACCGTTAGATAACCAAGAGACAAGAACCGTCCGGGCAGCCACTGAGAACTGGCAAGGACAGCTACGTACACGCCGATGCAGCAACTAGGCAACACAGATACAGTTGTTTGCGTAACGGCTTCAATATTCAAATACTTGTGTTCTTATCTTAAATATAAATATAGCACCTTTCAGTGGGTTAAACTGAGATAAATACGCTAACAGAGATAAACACTATCAGCATGCATTATGGGCGTCTTCTAGAACCTATATATAGATACTTAGTGTCACCAGATGGAAGATGCACAAACAGAGATTAAGAGCAGAATAGGGCAAGCAAAAGCTGCATTTCAGAAAATGAAGAGTATCTTATGCAATAAGTCACAATCATTGAATGTAAGAAAGAGAGTTATGAAGTGCTTTATAGAACCTGTTTTGTTGAATGGCAGTGAATCTTGGAATGTGAATGAACAAATTAGGAAGAACTTAGAAGCGACTGTGTTGTGAATTCCTTGGACTGCCAAAGTAACTAAAAACGACTGCCTGAAACAGGCTAATGAAACTACAACACTAAGAAAAAGACAAACAGCTTTCTTTGGTTGTGATGAGAAGAGAGGCCTTGGAGAACATCGTGACAACTGGAAAGATCGAGGGGAAGAGAGACAGAGACAGACTAAGAGAAATGATGCTGGGTGGACTGAGATGGTGGCATGGAGGAATATCATCAGCAGTGTTGATCCAGAACACCAAGGAACGACATCTATGGAGAGTCATGAACGCCTACGCCAGCTGGTATGGTATTTGATGATGATGAGTGTGCATGTGTGCGCGCGCGCTGTATTTTCTCCAATCAGTTACCGATAGCTGTTTGTGTTGTGTTTGTGTAAATATGTTAGTGATATCATCATCATCATCATCATCATCATCATCATCATCATCGTCATCATTATCATCTGCCTTGCCGAAAGACGTAGGCGTTATGTCTCGCCACAGATCTCCGTCCTTGATCCTCTGGGTTAATTCTATCGATGATGTCCTTCCATTGTACAATCACACGGAATGACAATCCAGTACCATAAATCGGGCACTGGAAAGTCAACTATTCTTCCCAAAGTCGCTTGACGGCCAAAGTGGAAGATAATGATGATGGTGATATTCTTCAAAGCCACAGTCTGATCATCAAGCATCATTCCTCTCTGACTACTTCTTCCTCTTTCACTGATCTCTTCAGTTGTTTATGGTATTTTCCAATTCCTCTCTTCTCATGATTTGTCCAAAGAACACTGTCATTTTCTTATTTAGACAAGTTTTAAAAAAAAACAACAACAACACACGCACGCACGCGCGCACACATACACACACAAGGGTGTAAAAGGCAGGAGGTTCGACTTAATTGCACCGGGTGTTATCTCATATGATTTGGTCTCTTTCTGCAGGGGGCTGCTGAGAGCATGAACTCCGTCAAGGAAAGAACCATTGGAGACGCCTTAATGCTTTTTAGGCTAATGTTGCCAATCCCACAAGTGTATAGACCGATCGGAATTCCATAAGTGATGTGGTCAAAACCACGCCGGCCGCTTTTACTTTCCACGACATTTTCTGGCACCCATCTTAGGCGCGATCGACCCACGTGCCCAATTTGTTTTAAAATCCACGCCTCCAGGCGGATTCAAACCCATGGCCTGCAGGTAAGTGTACTATCCACTCGGTGGATATCGAGCACACATGTACTTATAGAAAATGCTCTTGTTGATGATATGTTGCAACCCTTATCTGGAGTGTTAGAAGAATGGAGGCCAGAGAAGTGCTGATTGCCAACTTAGCAACGCCCGACTTCTTGCAGGGTCAGGGTAATGGATGCCAGGGCCATCCGTATTCAGTGCAACCTGTAGCGTATGTTCTTTAGCGGGGTAAGGGGTGGGGATATGAGCAAGGTCGGAAGATGAACTGGGCTCGTCGCTTGCCAAGGTCATGAAACGATTGGCCACCTCTCCCTCCCTGCTCTCGGGCTACAAAATGTGATGGCGCTGACACATCGCCGACCCACAGATGGACACTAAATCGGGACAATTGTCTTTTTGTCTCTTTAGTATATAAGCCTGCTCCGTGGCGAAGGGGTTACGCAGTTCGTAATCCCGTATACCTGCGTTCGAAACACAGTTGTTGGCGATTTGGCAGCAACCGCCTTACGTTGGTTTTTTTAAAAGAAATTGTATGGGTGCTGGACGTTCAGAAAGCAATGGCAAACTACTGAACGTAAACTTGCCCAGGAACACGAACACCCTAAAAAAAAATGTTGGGGTTGACTGTCACGTCCTGTAAAAGATATGCAACTAACTTTTTTTTAATATAAAAGGTATAAAGCTTAAAGGCAAGACGATGGACTCCATCGCACCGGGTTTATCTCATATGGATCGGTCTCTTTCAGCAGAGCAGCTTGTCGAAATCGTGGCTAAGCGTAGGAACAGCGACGATCCCCAAAATACTCCGAGAAAACTGCACTCGTGAACAGAATGACGTCGTCCGGGGAGTCAGTACACGGCCTGAGTTGAACTGACATCACAGCACCCGGGGCATTCCCTTACGTGCTTCGTCCTCATCTTCAACAGCCGGCGAAGAGACTCAATACTAATGTTACCAATCATAATCGGGAAATGACCCCAAGAATGGAGTTGTAAATTAAGAGGAGTTTTATCGCGAACGTGAAGCGTTGATGATGGGGTAAGATGGCGACGGGTAATCGACTTTTGTTAACGTTTTGTGAGTCATAAATGGCTAACAGGTAGGAACCGTCGACGACGAACTGGAAACTCATCTTGTTACCACGTGGACATATTAAATTCATAACATCGTCTTCTGTCAAGAGATCACAACAGAAAAACAAATGCTGGTGTTAACTGTGAAGTCATGTAAAGGTATGCAACTAACTTTTTTTTTCTAAACATCGTCTTCATTACAGCAGTGGTAGCAGCTGCAGCAGCAGAAGAATAAGACCGTGTGTCTGCGCCACACCAAGTGTCATTTGTGGTATAACCACGTTTATGCGTCAGTAGATTATATAACCACTACATACCAACAATTAAAATAAAATTTAATTACAGCCTAAACATGGCAAACATATACCACACATACAGTGCACAACCGAACCCCTATACCACACATAGACTGTACCACCACACCCCTATAACACACATGCAATGTACCACCACGCCCCTATACCACACATACAGTGTACCACAACGCCCCTATACCACACATACAGTGTACCACCACGCCCCTATAACACACATGCAATGTACCACAACGCCCCTATACCACATACACCTTACAAACTGTATCACCAAGCTCATACCACACACACCATACAAACTATATCAAGTCCATATATCACGCACACCTTACAAACTATATCATCAAGCCTATATACCACAAACACACAATACAAACTATATCAAGCCCATATACTACATACACCATATAAACTATATGAAGCCCATATACTACAGACATCATACAAATCATACATGCCATCAAAGCCCATATACCACAATCACCATACAAACTATATCAAGCCCATATACCACAAACAATACAAACTATATCAAGCCCATATACTACAGACATCACACAAACTATATATATATCATCAAGCCCATATAACACACACCATACAATCTATATCAAAGTCTTATACCACATACACCAAACAAAACTTAGGCAAGATTATGCTCAGTAGTTTGCCATAGCTTTCTGAGCGACCGGCTCACATATCCCCGTAAGTAACCAACGAGGCGCAATCCGTTACCGAATCTCGAGCAGCTGCGTTACTCACGAGAATATACGGGATTACATAAGATATATATTATCATGTCCATAAACCACACGCACCATACCAACTGTATCACCAAGCTCAAACACCGCCACCCACACACCAAACGTCATCACGACCGTGTTCTGTTGGGCATCTGTATCTAATGTGGCTCTTGGTGTGGACACGGCAGAGTGGCTAGCGCTCTTGCTTATCTGTCTGTGCGACTGCCCGCATGTCTGCTGGCCTCTCTCCGCCTCTCCCTCTCTGTCTCTCTCACGCTTTCTGCCTCAATCTCTCTCTGTCCCTCTCTCACTCCCTGTCTCTCTCACTTTCTCTCAGCCTCTCTCTCTCACTATTTCTGCCTCTCTCTATCTCTGTCTCTCTCTCACTCTCTGCATCTCTGTCTGCCTCTCTCTCACTATCTCTAACTCACTCTCACTCTTTCTGCCTCTCTCTATCTCTGTCTCTCTCTATCTCACTCTCACCCTCTGCATCTCTGTCTGCCACTCTCTCACTATCTCTAACTCACTCTCACTCTCTGTCTCTCTCTCACTCTCTCTGTCTCTCACTACCTCTCCCCCACCCTCTCTGTCTCCCACTGCCCTGCTGTCTCTTTACTCTCTCTCTCTGCCTCCCTCTCTCTCTCTCTGCCTCTCTCAGAGGGCGGGGTGTGTGTGTTTGGCTGGGTGGGTAGGTGGGAGATGTATGTGTTGATGAGTGGGTGGGGGATGTGTAGTGAGTGGTTGAGGGATGAGTACGTGAGTGGGGGGATGTGTGTGGGGGATGTGTGTATGGGTGGGATATGTGTGTGTGGGTAAGGTATGTGTGGGTTGGTGGGGTATGTGTGGGTTGGTGGGGGATGTGTGTGGGTGGGGGATGTGTGTGGGTGGGGGTGAGTGGATGGGGGATGGGTGATTGGGGTTGTGTAGGTGGATGGGTGGAGGATGTGTGGAGGATGTATGGGTAGATGAGCGTGTGTGAGATGGGGGCTGGGGTGTGTGTGGGTGGAGAGATGTGTGTGGGTTGGGAGATGTGTGTGGGGGGGGGATGTGTGTGTGGGTTGGTGCGGGATGTGTGTGTGGGTGGGGAGATTGTGTTGTGGGGAAGTGTGGGTGGATGAGTGTGTGGATGGGTGCATGATGTGTGGGTTGGCAGGGGATGTGTGTGTGTGGGTGGGATAATGTGTGGTTGAGAATGTGTTTGGTTGAGTGGTTGTGGGTTGGTGGGTGGATGGAGGATGTGTGGTTGGTGAGTGTGTGTCGGTTGGAGGATGGGTGGGGATGTGTGTGTGTGGGTGGGGAGATGTGTGTTAGTGGGGGATGCGTGTGCGGGGTGGGTAGGTAGGTGGGGCATATATGTGTGCCTGGAGGTGTTTGTGTGGTGGGTGGGGGATGTGTGGGTGAATGGGGGATATGTCTCATAACATGATAAGATGCATTGTTTATGTTTACAACATTCATTTGACAATGTTTTTTCCTATGTGAATGTATCATGCACTATTGATGAACGAAAGATGAGTTAATGGAAGGGCCGAATGTAAGACGGGCCTGCGTGCCCAATTTGTAACCCTTCGAAAATAAAGAACAATCAATCAATCAACCAATCTGTCTCCTACTTCCTCTCCTTGTCTCTCTACCCCTCTCCCTGTCTCTCTCCCACTCCCCTGTCTCTCTCTCTCCCTCTAAGTCTCTCCCTTTATCTCTCTCTCTCTTTCTGTTTCTCTCTCTCTCCCTCTCAGTCTATCTCTCCACTTTCTCTCTGTCTTTCCCTCTCTCATTCCATCTCTGTCTCTCGCTGACTCTGTCTCTCCCTCTCTCTCTCTCTGTCACTCTCTCCCATTCCCCTTCTCTCTGTCACTCTCTCCCGCTTCCCCTCTCTCCCATTCTCCATGTCACTCTCTCCCACACCCTCTCTTTCTCTCTGTCACTTTCTCCCACTCCCCTCTCTCTCTGTGTCACTCCCTTTCTCTCTGTCTCTCTCCCACTCCCTTTTTCTCTGTCACTCCCTTTTTGTCACTCTTTCCCAATCCAACTCCCTTTCTCTCTGTCACTCTCTCCCACTCCCTCTCTCTCCCACTCCCTTTCTCTGTCACTGGCTCCCACTCCCTCTCTCTTCCACTCCATCTCCCCTACTCCCTCTGTGTCCATCTATCACTCTTTCTTCCTCCCTGCCCCCCCCCCCCTTACTGTGTATATAATGGTTAACTGAAACACTTACAGTAATTGACACTGTTCATCAGCTGCTCCGGGTCCACCACGTGGTTGTCGCCTTCGTAAGGCGTGTTTGGGACACTCGTATCTCTCTCGTAGCGGCACCGACTGAACAGAGCAGCGAAGCTTAAGGAATCGTTCTTATTTCGACAACAGCAGCCGTCATGGTGTTGTGCTGCGGCGTCGACATCATGCCTGGCAGGCATCATATCATCCACGTTGTTTATTATCTTGATATCGTCAGTATCGTTAAAGTTAATGTCCTTGAAATCTACATTCCCGTTGCTGCCGCCCGAGGCGGTGACGAGGTCCGGTAGACTGCCCTCAGTTTCGTTAACCGTTTCGATTCTGTGCCACTGCCGAGGAGGACTATGATGTCGACTATGAGGGCACGAGTGGCTCTGATATTTCTTATCAAAAAGAAATCGCTCGCTTTTATACAGAGAGCGGCCGAAATGCTTACCAAAGTCTTTCTCACTGGGCGAAATTTGGGAGACGCTCAAGCTGGTGTTGTTGTTGTCGTGCGGGAGGTCGACGTTCTGCTGCGAATAGAGATCCGAGATGTTCACGCTCTCTAGAGTATGAAAGTGGATCAGATTCGCCACACTGGAGCTCTTCTTCAGCCCTAGCCGTGATGGCATCCCTGTCGGAGTACGCATACCAGAAGGCGTTTGCATCCCAGTGGGAGTCAGCAACCCGGAAGGAGTTGAAACTCCCGAGTGGGAATGCTTTCGAGAGCTGATGCTCTTCCCCAACATGTCCGGTGGCAGGTTCCGCCAACTGAAAGATTGTCTGGTCGGAGACGTTTGCGGGTTCATCGTGATGACAGGAGCCATAGAAACAACACTGTTATTCCCAGCCTCGACTAAGTCTCGGATACTGGACGTCTTGTGAATATGAGCTTCAAAGTTTGAAAAATCTAAATCTTGTTTACGTTCGTCGTATATATAGTTGTAATCGGTCCCCGAATCCTTCACCCTGGCTTCGTTATCTCGTACTTGACCCGAGCCTGTCGTGTTTACAGTACCAAGATCCTGTTCAGAAGACGGCCCGCAGAAGCTACCCCCGCTCAATACAGTAACACCTCTTGTGTTTAACTCTGCGCCGTCCTCGGCGTCACGACGCCAGGGGACAAGTTTTCAGAGTCTTCATAGTCAAACGATCCGCTAGCATGGCTGCTAGGCAACACATCATCAACGCTAACGTCATTGTCTTCCCTTGGTGGCAATATTGTAAATACAGATTCGGAGTTAGGGTGAACAGACCGGAACATACTAACGCCACCCCTACACGCTGGTGGGACACAAATAGCTTCAGGTAATAAATTATGACAGGCATTACGGTAAGGATGTAAAATATAAATAAATGTTAACTTGCGCTAACGCACACATTTTTGGCCCAAAGCGCACACATTTCTAGCCCTAAGCGGTTATATTATTGGGATAAGAGCAGGTATAAAAACATGCTCACAATATTAATGCCTGCAGCTCACGAAACAGAACGTTTGATTCAAGCAAAATATAGGCTAGAGCCTACACTGCAAAGAACTTCGCATATACCAGTTATGAGATAGGATATCCAGCTCCTTTCCCCGCTGTTCTTTTTTTTTTCTTCTCTCCTCCTTTTTTTCCCTCTTCTTTTTCTTGCTCCAGTTCGTCTTCTTCTTCTCCAACCTCATCGTCTTCCTCTGCCCCCCCCCCCTCTTCTCTTTGTCTTCTCCCCTCCTCCTCCTGCTTCTGCTCAAAATCGGTTGGATTCTGCTGCTAAGATTTCATGCCGCATCCCCGCCCTACACCAACCCGCCTTGGTCGCATTCTAGGACAGACTTGCTAAGTCAAACAAAGTAAAGAACCCTTTCACAAGCCGTCGGCGCAAGAGGTATATGGTGCTAAACCTATATTTGTTAAGACCAAACGGCACAGGGTGGCTGATGTGGTCAACACCCCACCGGCCGTCTTGACTTCCCAAGACGTATCCTAGTACCCGTTTATGGATGGGCCAAACTGGCAGTCCAGGTCAATTTTCAAAAATATGCCCCGGTGTGGAATCGAACCCATGGTGTCGGTGGGCAAGTATCTAGCGACTACACTACCACAGCGGCCCTAGATGGATAGGCGAGCGTCTAGTGACTACACTACCACAGCTGCCTAAGATGGGTAGGCGAGTGTCTAGTGACTACACTACCACAGCGGCCCTAGATGGGTAGGCGAGTGTCTAGTGACTACACTACCACAGCGGCCCTAGTGGGTAGGCGAGCGACTAGTGGCTACACTACTGCCCTGGTGGGTAGGCCAGCGACTAGTGGCTACACTACTGCCCTGGTGGGTAGGCCAGCGTCTAGTGGCTACACTACTGCCCTGGTGGGTAGGCCAGCGTCTAGTGACTACTACACTACCACAGCTACTCTAGTGTGTAGGCGAGCGACTAGTGGCTACACTACTGCCCTAGTGGGTAGGCCAGCGTCTAGTGACTACAACACTACCACAGCTGCCCTAGTGGGTAGACCAGCGACTAGTGGCTACACTACTGCCCTGGTGGGTAGGCGAGCGTCTAGCGGCTACACTACTGCCCTGGTGGGTAGGCAACGTCTAGCGGCTACACTACCACAGTTGCCAATGGATGGTAGGCGAGTGTCTAGCGGCTACACTATCACAGTTGCCAATGGATGGTAGGCGAGCGTCTAGCGGCTACACTACCACAACTGCCGATGGATGGTAGGCGAGTGTCTAGCGGCTACACTACCACAGTTGCCAATGGGTGGTAGGCGAGTGTCTAGCGGCTACACTATCACAGTTGCCAATGGGTGGTAGGCGAGTGTCTAGCGGCTACACTACCACATTTGCCAATGGATGGTAGGCGAGTGTCTAGCGGCTACACTATCACAGTTGCCAATGGATGATAGGCGAGTGTCTAGCGGCTACACTACCACAGTTGCCAATGGATGGTAGGCGAGTGTCTAGCGGTTACACTATCACAGTTGCCAATGGATGGTAGGCGAGTGTCTAGCGGCTACACTATCACAGTTGCCAATGGATGGTAGGCGAGTGTCTAGCGGCTACACTATCACAGTTGCCAATGGATGGTAGGCGAGTGTCTAGCGGCTACACTATCACAGTTGCCAATGGATGGTAGGCGAGTGTCTAGCGGCTACACTACCACAGTTGCCAATGGATGGTAGGCGAGTGTCTAGCGGCTACACTACCACAGTTGCCAATGGATGGTAGGCGAGTGTCTAGCGGCTACACTACCACAGTTGCCAATGGATGGTAGGCGAGTGTCTAGCGGCTACACTACCACAGTTGCCAATGGATGGTAGGCGAGTGTCTAGCGGCTACACTACCACAGTTGCCAATGGATGGTAGGCGAGTGTCTAGCGGCTACACTACCACAGTTGCCAATGGATGGTAGGCGAGTGTCTAGCGGCTACACTACCACAGTTGCCAATGGATGGTAGGCGAGTGTCTAGCGGCTACACTACCACAGTTGCCAATGGATGGTAGGCGAGTGTCTAGCGGCTACACTACCACAGTTGCCAATGGATGGTAGGCGAGTGTCTAGCGGCTACACTATCACAGTTGCCAATGGATGGTAGGCGAGTGTCTAGCGGCTACACTATCACAGTTGCCAATCTGTGGTAGGCGAGTGTCTAGCGGCTACACTATCACAGTTGCCAATGGATGGTAGGCGAGTGTCTAGCGGCTACACTATCACAGTTGCTACACTATCACAGTTGCCATGGATGGTAGGCGAGTGTCTAGCGGCTACACTATCACAGTTGCCAATCTGTGGTAGGCGAGTGTCTAGCGGCTACACTATCACAGTTGCCAATGGTGGTAGGCGAGTGTCTAGCGGCTACACTACCACAGTTGCCAATGGCTGGTAGGCGAGTGTCTAGCGGCTACATTACCACCAGTTGCCCAATGGATGGTAGGCGAGTGTCTAGCGGCTACACTACCACAGTTGCAATGGATGGTAGGCGAGTTGTCTAGCGGCTACACTACCACAGTTGCCAATGGATGGTAGGCGAGTGTCTAGCGGCTTACACTATCACAGTTGCCAATGGATGGTAGGCGAGTGTCTAGCGGCTACACTATCACAGTTGCCAATGGTGGTAGGCGAGTAGTTCTAGCGGTCTACACTACCACAGTTGCCAATGGATGGTAGGCGAGTGTCTAGCGGCTACACTACATGCCCTGGTGGGTAGGCGAACGTTCTAGCGGCTACACTATCACAGTTGCCAATGGATGGTAGGCGAGTGTCTAGCGGCTACAACTACCACAGTTGCCAATGGATGGTAGGCGAGTGTCTAGCGGCTACAACTATCCACAGTTTGCCAATGGGATGGTAGGCGATTGTCTAGCTGGCTACACTACACAGTTGCCAATGGATGGTAGGCGAGTGTCTAGCGGCTACACTATCACAGTTGCCAATGGATGGTAGGCGAGTGTCTAGCGGCTACACTATCACAGTTGCCAATGGATGGTAGGCGAGTGTCTAGCGGCTACACTACTGCCCTGGTGGGTAGGCGAGCGTCTAGCGGCTACACTACCCGCTACAGTCTAGGCTACACACTCCCTGGGTGGGTAGGCGAACGTCTAGCGGCTACACTATCACAGTTGCCAATGGATGGTAGGCGAGTGTCTAGCGGCTACACTATCACAGTTGCCAATGGATGGTAGGCGAGTGTCTAGCGGTACACTATCACAGTTGCCAATGGATGGTAGGCGAGTGTCTAGCGGCTACACTACCACAGTTGCCAATGGATGGTAGGCGAGTGTCTAGCGGCTACACTATCACAGTTGCCAATGGGTGGTAGGCGAGTGTCTAGCGGCTACACTACCACAGCTGCCATGGTGGGTAGGCGAGTGTCTAGCGGCTACACTATCACAGTTGCCAATGGATGGTAGGCGAGTGTCTAGCGGCTACACTACCACAGTTGCCAATGGGTGGTAGGCGAGTGTCTAGCGGCTACACTATCACAGTTGCCAATGGATGGTAGGCGAGTGTCTAGCGGCTACACTATCACAGTTGCCAATGGATGGTAGGCGAGTGTCTAGCGGCTACACTATCACAGTTGCCAATGGGTGGTAGGCGAGTGTCTAGCGGCTACACTACCACAGTTGCCCTGGTCGGTAGCAGTGTCAATGTTCTTTCCTACCCTCATTGGTACTGGGAACAAACGGACGTTATTTGACTCTTTTAGTCCTTGCATAAAACATATACGGAACTAGCTGGAATAGATGCCCATTCCTTTTGTGTGGGTAAGGGTAAACCAGTAGAAAAGAAAAAACTAAAGAACACTGTAAAGTACATCTAAATCCCGATGTAGATGAGGAAAGACTAAAGTATATTGTAGGGCGCCTTTACATCCCAGGGTAGAATAGGAAAGACTATCAAAACCATGTCATAAAGTTCCCCCACGGCTTAGAATGGCCCAGTGGCCATGGGTCGAATCCACACCGAGTGCCCAGTGTGCTTGAATCTATATTAAAGGGTTTACACTTTAGAATAGACGAAGAAAGACTAAACATGACTATACTACACCCACTCCATACTTCCAAGGGTAGAGGAGTTCAGCTTAAACAAATCATCTCTACATCCCAGGGTAGAAGAGGAAAGCTAAATAAATCACCTCTACATCCCACGGCAAAAGAGGAAGTCTAAACAAATCACCTCTAACATCTCAGGGTAGAAGAGGAAAGTCTAAACAAATCACCTTCTACATCCCAGGGTAGAAGAGGAAAAGTCTAAACAAATCACCTCTACTTCCCAGAACAGAAGAGGAAAGCCTAAACAAGAACTTTACTTTAACTTTTCGCCTCAACGGGACCAGAACTCGAAGTTTTAACTCTAATTGTTAAGCTCTACCACTGAAATGTGCTGCCGCTACCGCCAACTATTGCTACTGCTACTAAAGCTACTGCTACTGCTACTGCTGCTGCTCTGCTGCTACTACTACTACTGAAGCAGGAGATTGCTACAGTCGGCGATACCTAGGACATCACATGTTGCAGGCGTGAATACGCGGAAGAATAGGGAGGCCAGCCTTTGCCCTCACTTAGCGGACGAGGAACGCGGACATTGAACCCACGTCCCATCGCGCTCATTGCATTATCAGCGTAACCCCCTAGCGATTACACTGACTCGTCCACTACTACTAACACAATTATTAGTATTATTATTGTTATAGTTGGCCGAGGCAATTGCCATTCATTTACAAAAGCCAACTTTGTGCAAACAAAAAGACATGATAATCAGTTTAAAACTACCGTGGTGGACAATTCAAATTACGGTGTGAATATATGTCTTGTCAATTTCAACTTGAAGGATTTACAGTATTGCTTTAGTTCATGTTGTGTGAAATCTACAGTATGTACTCGACGAGATGCGGCGAAATATGCCAGGCGTTATATCGCGCAGTGTATTGTTTGTGTCTTCGCTATTCAATTATTATTATTATTATTATTATTATTATTATTATTATTATTATTATTATTATTATTATTATTATTCCTGTCGCAAGATAAACCCCGTCTATAAGCCATCAACACGGTCATGAAATGAACCTCTACAACCAACAACCGGCTTGTTTACGACGAATGCTCTTATCCCTGACACAACACAGCACTAGGTTAAGCACCAATAAACACACACACAAACACAGCTGTTAGGGCTCCACGCAGCCGACCATCTCCACAAATGAAGAGTCCATGGAGCCGCCAAACTGGTGGCACAATCACCAGCGATAAATGGTGTTTGATAGACGGCGGATGTGAATCTTCACATGATAATCAAACCCCCCACCCCCCTTTTTTTTCACATGCACGGTAACTGATAACGACTAGCCAATAACAGTGCAGTGAATGGAATGTCCGGGCCCGTTGTTCGACACCTTCAGCAGCCCGTCCTGCAGAATGAGACCGAGCCGTATGAGATAAAACCCGGTGTAATGAAGTCGAGCTGCTTGCCTTTTAAACTCTCTCTCTCTCTCTCTCTCTCTCTCTCTCTCTCTCCTCTCTCTCTCTCTCTCTCGCCCCTCCCTCACATATACGGGGATTGATAACGTCTAGCCAATAACAGTGCGGTGAATGGAGTGGGCAGGGGCGTGGACCTGCCGCTTTATCAATGACGGGATATGTTTGGTACCTTACGGCGGCGAAAAGGGGAGGGGCTACTTTCTAGGTGACATTATGTGATGAGGGTTCTGCTGCAGCATCTTCTCTTGTGTCATCACCACCTCCCACTTTTGCTGTCAAGCGTCGTGGGGAGGAATAATTTGCGCTCCAGCGCCAGGTCGGCGGCATTGGATAGTGTCATTCCGCGTGATTGTACAATGTCTTTGATATCCTCAATCCATTTTCTTGCCTTGCTCTCGTAGCAGATCTTCTTCGATGTAGGACCAGTGCTGGCAGGTGATGGTGTTGAATTCTAACGAGATGGCCAAATCATTTGATCTTCTGTCTTTCAATATATGTGGCACAAGGTTCTCTTGTGTACTTCTGATAAATACTGCTTACGGTGTGTGTGTGTGTATGTGTGTGTGTGTGTGCGTGCGTGCGTGTGTATGTGTGTGCGTGGGTGTGTTGTGCGTGGGGAGGGGGCGGTTTAAATTTCGCCAAGATAAAATAACAGGAACGACAAAAATAACAAATCATATGATCCGGGACACGCCAGATTAGTAAAAGTCACGATTTTCAATATACGAATTATGTATGTTAAAGTGGTATATGTGTGAATGTTGTATGTTAAAGTGGTGTATGTGTGAATGTTGTATGTTAAAGTGGTGTATGTGTGAATGTATGCCAGTAACATCTGCCTCTTGTTAGATTTAATGTGAAATGTGACTCTTGCCATAGGTCACACAGATCTCTCGCACGCTATCTCTCTGTCTTTCTGTTCCTCCTCCTCTCTCTCTATCTACCTTCTGTCTCCCTCCCTGTCTCTCTCCCTATCTCGGTATCTCTCCCTCTCTATCTCCTCTGGCTCTCTCTCTCTCTCTCCTCTGGCTCTCTCTCTCTCTCCTCTGCCAACTGGTCACACAAATCTCTCCCACCCTATCTCTCTATCTTTCAGTCCCTCCCTTTCTCAGTAAATACCCTTCTGTCTCCCTCTCTCTGTATCCCTCTCTTATCTCTCTCTCTCTGTTTTCTCTTGCCCTATCTATCTCTCTATCTTCTCTGGCGTGCTCTCTCTCTATCTCTATCACCTCTGTCAGTGGTCACACAAATCTCTCTCTCTCTCTCCTTCACTTCTTTTCTCTGTCTTTCTGCCCTCCCTCTCTCTTGATCTCTCTCTCTCTCTGTCTCCCTCCTTCTGTCTTCCCCTATGTCTATCTCCCTCTCTCTGTCTTTCTCCCTTTCACTCCTGTCTTTCTCTGTCTCCTCTGGCTTTCCCTCTCTCTATCTCCTCTCTCTCTCTCTCTCTCTCTCTCTCTCTCTCTCTCTCTCTCTCTCTCTGTGCATATGTGAGTGTGTGTTTGTGTGTAAATGTCAAGGACATGACATCCTGGCACAATGAGTTAAATGCTGGCAAGCCCATATTTTCTTGACCAAACGACACCCGACGGCTGATATCCCGCCAGCCTCCTAACCACCCGGTGGGGCATCCGTGTGAGGCTGGGTTGTACACATTCCCCGCTCGCAACCTAGTGGGTACCGCAAACCCATGTCTGCCTGTCTGCCTGTCTTTGTCTGCCTGTCTTCGGCCTGCATGTCTGTCTGTCTGCCTGTCTGTCTGTCCTGTCTGTCTGCTAGTTTAAAACAAAAACATGACTCAAAACAAAACACGTCGACCTTAAGGCTGATGGAGGAAGTCATTGAAGGAATGCATTACACGCTCAGGTACAGTACTGTACTTTTATATTTGCAGTGTCCATTCTATCACGCGTATGTGTGGTCGTGTTCACGTGTCTTGTCTGGAGTACACACACACACACACACACATACACACACACACATTAACTTCCTCTCTCCCTCTGATAACAGGACATGAACTCTCTCTCTCTCTCTCTCTCTCTCTCTCTCTCTCTCTCTCTCTCTCTCTCTCTCTCTCTCTCTCTCTCTCTGATAACAGGACATGAAATGTATTTTTAACTGTGGTTAGTTCAACGACCGCAACTAAACATATAATATCACGACTGACCCGACATGAAAGAGACATGATCCTTAATCTGGAGCGCCCGCCCCCCACACCCCACCGCCATTCAAATACCGCAAAACAAACGTGCACTATCAGCAACATATCAATATATTAAGATGCACTGATTGACACTTATACTTTGTAAAAAAAAAAAAAAACTACACAGATCATGAGCTGGATATCACAGGGTGCACTATACAGGCAGTGTTGGGGTGGGTCTCAGATAACTGGTTGGCAGGCGAGAAAATAAATTGTTTGACATTTAAGGGGCCCCACCTCATCATGAGCCCACTTCGCCAGAGACTAAATTCATCAGGACCCACTTTATGAGAGGTCCACTTGCCATAAGGCCAGCCCGCGGGAGTAAACAAGAGACCAGCTCAGTGCAGCAGACATATGGGTATACGAACCTCACACACTGACATGACACTAACCGAAGTTCCCATTGAAATAAGCTGGTTACACTAGGGACTCGATACCAGCCTGTTGTGGGGGGGGGGGGGGTGCCCTGGGGGGAGAACGGGGTGCTGTGCGAAAGAGAGCGAGATGGGGGAGAGGGTAGAAGGGGGAGGGGAAGGGGTTGAGCTTGCAAAGCGCTTTTGGATTACTGTCATTTACTGCCAACATAGTACCTTGCGGTGTATGGCGGGGGATGGGGGGGGGGGGTCTTTGAGCCTGAGGAATTAAGGCCGCCTGGCTAGTACAGCTGCCGCGAACTGTGCAGGCTAGCATATTCTTTTTGCTCCCGACAGAAAATATACAATTATTTATAATATGTGCACGCTGGAAGGGGGAGGAGGAGGAAAAGTAAGAGAAAGAAAGAAAGAAAGAAAGAAAGAAAGAAAGAAAGAAAGAAAGAAAGAAAGAAAGAAAGAAAGAAAGAAAGAAGAGAAAGGGGATGGAGGAAGAAGAAGTAGGAGAGAGAAGAAGAAGAGTTGGCACCAGGGCATGCGAATCTAGGAACCCTAGAGTGTTCAACTATGTATGTCTCTTCTCCCCCCCCTCCCCCCCCCCCCCCCAATCCCCGGTATACCGTGCTCTCTCTCCTATGTCTATTTGCTGTTGGTGAACTACTGTCACCCTGCGCTGATCAGGTCATGTCACGTATCTGCCGCACCACCCACTCGGGTGCCGATGTGGGGTCTGTTTCGTGCAGGAGGATGTAACTATGTTCGACAACCCCGGGTCGCCACACTTTAACCAGGTCACATGAATAAAATTTGGTGGAACTGCGGTAAAGCTGTGAACGTGTAAACAATATAAAATGACATAAAGTAGTGCAGCTTTACATACTGCACTACTTTGTGTCATTTTATATTGTTTAACCAGGTCACGAATGTTTGGGTCAACAGTCCGGGTCATGACCTCAGCCAACACCAAAACACCAGGCCAGGGCTTAGCGAGGTTAGGGTTGCCAGAGCCTGTAGCAGAGAAACCAGGAAGTTTCTCCTAGAATTAATTGACTCTCAGAATTAAAGATGTTACACTAATTAGCTTTTTCGTATAGAGATAAAAAGTAGATTTGCACCTAATAAAAATTGTTGGCGCAAAATAGGAAGTGAGTTATAACTCATCATCATCATCATCATCATCAAGTGCCGTGCCGGCTGGCGTAGGCGTTCATGGCTCTCCACAGATCTCGGTCTTTGGTTTTCTGGATCAACTCTGCTGCTGATATTCCTCCATGCCACCGTCTTAATCCATCCAGCATCATTTCTCTTGGTCTGCCTCTGCCTCTCTTCCCCTCGATCTTTCCAGTTGTTACGATGTTCTCCAATGCCTCTCTTCTCATCACGTGACCGAAGAAAGATGTTTGTCTCTGTCTTATTGTTTTATATAATGTTCTAGTTTCATTAGCCTGTTTCAGGCAGTCATCGTTAGTTACTCTGGCAGTCCAAGGAATTCGCAACATTCGTCTCAGGAACCACATCTCTGTTGCTTCTAATTTCTTCTTACTTTGTTCATTTACATTCCAAGATTCACTGCCATACAGCAAAACTGGTTCTACATAGCATTTCAGCACTCTCTTTCTTACATTTAGTGATAGTGACTTATTGCACAAGATACTCTTCATTTTCTGAAATGCGGCTTTTGCCTGCCCTATTCTGCTCCTAATCTCTGTTGTACATCTTCCATCTGATGTTATAAATGCCCCTAGGTGTCTAAAATTATCCACTTGGTTAAGGATTTTTCCTTCTATTTCTATGTCACATTTTTGAGTTATAACTATCAATATGTTTTCGCGCCTGCTCCGTGGCGAAGAGGTAACGGACGCAATTCATAATCCTGCATACCTGCGTTAGAAACACAGCTGCGGACGATTTGGCAGCAGACCGCCTTGTGTTGGAATTTTACGAAATGGTATGTGTGCCGTTCGTTCAGAAAGCAATGGCAAACTACTGAACTTGTCAAGAGATCACAACAGCAAACAAATACTGGTGTTGATTGGGACGTCCTGTAAAGGATATGCAACTAACTTTTTTTAAAGTTTCTTATACGAGAAGATCAAATGCCCGATCTACCTACCTACCGATAAACCGGCGGTTATATTAAATCCTCGTGTTCTTCATTTAGCAAACATGCACGGAGTGATTATAAATCGGACTGGTCAAGTTAGATTCAAAAGTCATACCGCTAAGCCACGCCGACAATGTTGAGAAGTAAGCTGGTTGCATATCCCTTACAGGATGTCGCAGTCAACACCAGCATTCTTTTTTTTTTAGCTTGTGATCTATTGGCAAGTTTACGCGTTCAGTAGTTTGCCATTGTTTCTGAACGACCGGCACTCATACCATTTCGTCAAAATCAACGCAAGGTGGTCTGTTGCCAAATCGCCCGCAGCTGTGTGTCTAACGCGGGTATGCGGGATTGCGAACTGCGTCCGTAAACCCTTTGCCACGGAGCCGGCAGTTAGAGAAGAGTTACCTAATTTTAAGCCCGGCAATTACCCAGAGTTTATTCCTGCAACTGGGACACACAAAACTGATTAAGTGGGTGATACAATACAGATAAGTGGGTGACACAATACAGATAAGTGTTAACTAATTAACACACCAGTAATTTACCAGGCAAGCGGTGACACTGATACAGAAGTTATCATGTGCTGTACAGGGGTACGACAATACGAGATGACATGACAACTTTACACGACACAACAAACATGACACTGGAAAGAAGAAGTGCACTGGTCGACTCACTTATCCTGCCAGTCTTGTGCTATATCGGCGCTTAATGCTGACGTTAATAACAATGAGAGAATTAAACATGGCGACGCCAGCCGTGTGGCGATTTCGGTCTCAGGCACGGGGGAAAATCAAATGATATACAGGGATATTCTGTACCTTGTCTCCATATAGCCAACACCCTCTTTGGACAACAATCATCATCGAATTAATATCCTACTTGTGGCCGACTCAGCCACATGATTATTAATATGAGCCAGGGGTTCACCCTAATAGAACTCCTCTCCTGGGGTTAGACAGGGTAACGGTTGTGGTAGAGTGGAATCATCTCCGGTGCCCGTGGGCTTATGCTGGTTTATTGTAACTGCAAGCACAATGCCTACAACGGGTACCACAGAATGTCTTGGGAAGTACAAGCGACCGATGTGATACAGACCAGATAACCCCTCCAGCGCCGTTGGTCTATCCAATTACGAGTAAGAATTCAACAACATATGGCCAGTACTTCTTAAGGCGTATAAAAGGGATATAGTCAGATTTGAGTGAGCTACCGTATGACAGTGGACGGTACTACCTGCTTTCTGTTAGCGCCAAATGTTGTTTGTTAGTCAGAGTCAGATTTGAGTGAGCTACCGTATGACAGTAGACGGTACTACCTGCTTTATGTTAGCGCCAAATTTTGTTAGTCAGATCTTAGTCAGATATGACTGAGCTACCGTATGACAGTAGACGATACTATCTACTTTCTTTTAGCGCCGAATGTTGGGTCTCAGTCAGATATGACTGAGCTACCATATGACAGTAGACAGTACTACCTGCTTTCTGCTAGCGCCGAATATTGGGAGGGCTCACCAAACCCGACACCCTACATTGTACCAACAGCTTAGGGCGGCGGTACGCAATTTGGAGGGTACAAGCCCTATCCCAGTGCGACGAACTGCAACATAAAGACTAAATGTCGTGGCAAGGCAGACCAGAAGACCAGGCCCGCCTTGATCGGCAACTGGTCTAGGTTTGAAGCTTCGACGGGCGGAGAGTTCGGCACTGCTTTGCTAATCCGGGAGCTTCTGCGGCTTGTCTTGTTCCAGATGTATTGGTGTTACCTTTCCTCTGGTGTAAACTAGGCAGGCTGAGAGAGGGATCATGCTGCGTGTGCAACACATGGTCTGTACAACTCAGCCCAGGCTTTGTGCTATGGAGAGGTACAACTCCATCCCTAGCCCCGCCATGGGTTGTAGTTATTATGCTTTTTTTTTTCAAGCACGATTTAACAAACTATCGGGACATTCCCATACGTGCTACGTCCTCATCTTCAACAGCCAGCGAAGAATGCCAGGTGCAGCCTGTTTATGGGCCCGTCTTGTCCTTTTGTATATCTTGGTTTAACTTGCCGTCTTGACAGACGATAGTTTGTTACACTGTGATACCCAAACAAAGGCATAATAACTACACACCATGGCGGTAGCGAATGTTACCGGTCAGACTAATTCGGGCAGTAAATGTTCGTTCAGAATGGATACATGTGAATACATAGTCATTTCTACTATCAGGCACCATCTGACGTCTCACACGCTCAGTGACTGACCTATCTGCAGTCATTTTCTCCCTGATCTTTATTCCATTTCTGATCGTTGTCCTTTATGCAGCGCGATCAACGGAGACTTGCTTCCAACGTGCAATATCAACGGCTGAGTCTGTCATGTCTCACTTACATACATCTTTGAACCGTAGTAGAAGCCGACCCCGAGATCTGTTTCACCAAACACAAAGATATTCTTTGGGTATTCTACCGCTTAATGTGCCCTATCCATCTAAGCCAACGAAGATTGAGCATGGAACAAACCGTCACACAACCTGATCTTTCCAATACTTCAGTATTTGTGATCTTATCTTGCCACTTAATACCAAGTATTCTTCGCAGAAACCGCATATGAAAGTGTGTAGTTTAACATATGTATTACAC
>JACEFZ010016037.1:2500-32978 GCA_014155875.1 Cepaea nemoralis
TGGGTGGGTGCGGAATTTGTGTGTGGGTAGGTGCGGAATATGTGAGTTGACGGGGAGATGTGTGTGTGTGCGTGGGGGATGTGTGGCTGAGGAATGTGTGTTTGCCTGGGTGAGTGGAGGTGTGTGGGTGGAGTAGGATATGTGGGTGAGTGATTGTTTGTGGATAATGGGACGGGTAGAGGATATGTGAGTGGGTGGGGAGATGTGTGTAGATGGGAGATATGTGGATTGTTGAATGTATGTGTGCTTGTGGTGTGGGTGGATGGGATGTGTAGTGGGTGAGAGGTGTGTGATTTTTTAATGTTTCAGCTTCTTGAACTAAACGTAAGTCCATTCCTCCTTAGTTGGATCGCTGCAGCCCTCTTCCAACGGAAAGTAGTTTTTAGATGTGGCAGTTGGACTTCGGAACCAACAACAATATATCCTGGCCTACCACAGGGATCACCATTATCTCCGGTACTGTTCAACGCCTACACAGTGAGAATCACCAGTGAGCAGATCACTGGACCTAGCAGGACATTGTCATATGCCGATGATGTTTTAGTGTATCGTCAGGGTAAGGATAGAGAGGAGGTTGCTGTGGAACTACAAACCGAACTCAATCGCATAAGTACTTGGTGTGATGAAGCTGGGGCAATGGTCAACCCAACAAAGGCAACAGTGACTTGGTTCTCGTTGAATAATCATATTGTCAACAATCCAACACCAACTGTAATGCTGTGTTCAGAGACGGTGGAAAGAACGCAGGCAATGAATTACCTGGGGATACGGTTTGATCGAAGCCTTGCTTATAATGTGCACATAGACCAGGTGATAACAAAGGCCAAGCGGGGCTTGGCAGCGATGCGGGTGATGGCGGCAGCAAACTGTGAGCAGCGCCATCTATGTCTTCTGTACGAGGGGCTGGTCATGTCTGTTTTGGAGTATGCATTGGCAATCCTGACTCTCAGCCATAAGCAGATAGAAAGGATGGAAAGGATACAGAATGAAGCTATGCGCATTATTCTTGGATGTACAAGAGATACAGCATGCAGGGCGATGCGCTACCTTCTTGATTTTCCAACCATTGAAGAGAGAATGCAAGTTTGCAGGGCACGCGCCTACCTCAGAATTAACGCAAACACACAGCATCCACTGCATAGTGAAATTAGGAAGGTGAAGGGCAGCAGGTTAAAAAAGGACGGTCGTGGATGGGTCAAGCCGAAGACATTCTTCAACAGGTGTGTTCACTTGAGGACTTAGAACCTGGCGAGGAGTGGGTGCAAGTGCCAACAGACTTCTGCACATCCTTTTCAGTTTGCATCCAACTAGATAGAAAATGCAGACAAGAAAATCCGGCTGCTGTGGAGGCTGAAGTACAAGCGTTGATTTTCGAGAATTCGCTAGACAGTGACGCGGTCATCTACACAGATGGGTCGGTCGTCCGACATGTGAGAAGCTCATGGGCCTTTACAGCTCGGGCCGGAGGGAGAATTGTGAAGGAGGACTCTGGTGCTTTCACTGAAACCACAAGTAGCCTTACCATGGAAGTCATGGCAGTAAGTAAAGCAATAACATGGCTCGAGACACAGACATTCACTAGGGCTTGTTTCCTTAGCGACTCAATGAACATGATCAAGAGGATAGAGGAGGGGTCGATCCGAAGAGAATGGTTGCTGCCTCTGGAGCGGTCTCGGCTGGCAAAGATTAGTTTCATCTTCGTGCCAGGTCATGCGGGAGTACAAGGAAATGAGCGGGACTGACAAGCTCGCAGGTGAGGCTACTGTGGAGGGCGGACGCGCCATGGACCAGGCTGAAATTCTGAATGCTCTACGAGAAGTGAGACTTTTGCAAGAACCAAGTGATGACTGTGAATCTACAACAATGGCCAGACTGCGAGAGCAGCAAATTAAAAGAGGGGTGGCCAAACAAGAACACTACGCAGGAAGCCAAAGAAGATTGATAAACCAACACAGAACTGGCGTCGTTAGCCGCTACACGCTGCGGGATTTGCTGAGGAGGGGATCCGAGCACTTATGGACTGAATGATCCGATGTGCAGCGAGGATGATCTGTCGACTAACTAACTAACTAACTAACTAGAGGTGTGTGTGGGTGGGGAGATGTGTAGGTGTAGGGATGTGGTGGATGGGTGGGGGAATGTATGTGTGTGTGGGTTATGTGTGTGGTTGGGTAGGGGAGTTGGAGTGAATGGGGGATGTGTGGGTAGGTGGTGGATGTGTCTCATAACATAGTAATATGCATTGTTTATGTTTACAAAATTCATCTGACAATGTTTTTTTCCTATGCAATGTTGATGAAAGAAAGATGAGTGATTGAAAGGGCCGAATGTAAGACGGGCCTGCGTGCCCAATTTGTTACCCTTTGAAAATAAAGTATGTTCGTTCGTTCTCTCTTTCTCTCTCTATCTCACTGTGTGTGTCTCTATCACTCTCTCGCTGTCTTTCTCTCCCGATGTGTCTCTTTGTATCTCTCTAATAATTCCCGCTATTTCTCTATATATCGCTCTGTCTCTCTGTGTCTCTGTGTCTCTCTCTATCTCTCTGGATCTCTCTCTAACTCCCGCCGTGTCGTAAAATTAATAATTGCCTCTCGGCTAGTGTGGTTAGCAATGATAGAAACAGCAGCGTAGTAGATAATTCTGTTTGCATGGCGTTAGTTACTTGGGCGTCTGCACATGTGTGGCGTTGGTTCAGTAAGAAAAAAAAAGGCGAAGCGTTGTCTACAAATTGCGACTTCAGCACTGTAATGTCGTGTGCACAATTTAGACAGTGTATAAAATTGAAGGCATCGTTTGTGAGCAGGTACCCTGTGTCATGTAGTAAATGACAGTGAGGCAGGCAATTGATGAGCTAGCGCATCAAAGAAGAAGATAACGGGTGTCACAAATGGTGGACATTGTGACACCAACATTGAACGCAATTGAGACGTCATAGGATGACGTCACCTAACACCGTAACGGCTTAAGGATTAGTTTTGTGATCCAGCAAGGACAAGCTAGGACGTGCTTCAACACCACACAGAATACCGGCCTTTATGATGTTGCCAATCCTCAGTGTCCACATGAAGTCGCTCTAGGTGTGTCCGGCAATTGACTACAGGTACTCCTGGCTAGCCTGAGGCCACGGTCGCTGGCATATATCGTATTCCCTATATGACAGTGGAAGGTAGGCGTTTGTTGTACATTCATTAGCATGGCAGGTGGCCCGCTTGGTGCCCAAATATCCACACAGTCTAGATAGATGAATAGCGATGGAGAAGCAAGAGCGAAAGTGCAGTGCGAAAGACTCAAGACTGGATGCGCTCACTCGCTCACGTTTGCTGTTGAAGTTGCCTGCGATAAATTATATTTCAGTTCACTCAAAAGACTTTGTTGTTGGATTTATGTTGGAGTCAGCAGAGTGAGGCCGTCCTACATGTGATTGTACCATTTAGCTCTAGCAGTTAAACGTCAGGTCAATATCATTGTAGAGGAAGCAGGGATCAGCGTTTAACTCATGACACCCTGTGCCAATCGTTCGTGTTACAAGAAATATTTCACCATTGTTCACGTGCTGACTTGGCTAACGCCTAGCCATCAGTGTTCACGTGCTGACTTGGTAGCCTGACACCTTCGCCACAGAGTTATTTGTGAAACAGGCTGGTGTGACAAACAATACTAATATAACACTACTCGTTTATCGTTGTTCGCGCAGAACAAGTTCAATCTGAGATAACAAACCATTCACAGTTGTTCTTCGAAAGTTTGTGTCCGTGTCTGATCTGTGATATACAGTGAAACATATATTGTTTTATTGAGAACAGTGCTAAATCCACCGTCACAAGCAGCTTTGTGGTATATTCGTTATATTTGCGTCACTGGCATTCAGTTCTCGCAGCAAAAAAAATATTTCTTGTGCATATACTGGAACTTCTGTGCTTTGACAAGCGAAAGTGTGGAATTTTCGACGGTGCTTGCTTCACAGATTTATAGCACTTGACAGTACATAATCGAGAAAATACAGTTTTGAATTATTCAGATATTGTGGTAATAACTGATCTTGAACCACATTACTGTCGTTGTCTTCAAACCGCTCAAGAAAATTCATGTCTAGCGCGCAAACAGACTGCCACATGTGTGCCACTTGCGGGGAAAAGTTCACATTGTCTCACAATCTTACACGCCACATTAGGACCAGTCATGATACGAAAGATCAAATATATGCATGCCAGTTATGTGATAATCTATATAATAGGAAGGATAACCTAAAATGCCACATACGAACACATCAACAGACACCTATGGATAGCACTAAACCAGCATCAAATGTCACAGCAGCATCTACATCAGCAGCTACGACACCGACTACATCATCATCAAGCCCGACGGCAGTGCCAACTGAAGCCAACATAACTAACATTCAGACACAACCAGACGAGAATATTCTTGATCAACTGATAGACGTGGAAGCGGTCACCTTAGCACCCGGGTAACTAGAGTGTCAACAACCTAGTTTAGACAGGCATACAGGGATTCTTCATTTGTACCGCACGAATATCAACTCGTAGGTGTACAAAGGGTAAATTCGCTTTATTGCGTACTGATTACCATTGGCTCCACGAGCTCACATGAACATGCATATATCATCAACACATCATCACATTATACATTTATAATACGGCTAAGCACAATCTCTCTCTATCCTCAGCGTAAGTGACTATACTACTGTGCCCTGAAAACTATACAATGGTCAGGGCAAATACATCGACCTGTCTGCTGAGCTGTCCAGTCCCGTCTGGCTAAACTTAGCAGCGTTGTCCAGCTGCGGACTTGTGAATCTTCGTGCGCCAGCACTATTGCGTGCTCGGTTACCTCGCACGTAGTACAGTAGCCTGTCACTAGCTACTGTGCTCTAGTTAACGCTGTTTACGGGTACTTCCTACTCTAACCTGGGAGTAAATCCCTGTCATGTCCTGCAGTGTCCTACTTATGACACGTGCGTGTCCTGTTGGATAACTGCTTAAGAGTTCTATCTTCTACTTCTGTCCCTTGAATCTCTATTCCCTGTTCAGGGATGTTATCTCTATCCTATCTTAGTCTTATCCCTAACTTATATCCTTCTGTTACTTCTATCCTCAGCTTCTTGACATACTCTCCTCCCCTCTGTGTTGCGTCACCAACTTTAGGTTATGGGTGTGACGCAATTTGGTTATCTTAAAAATTAGGCTGTCTAATTTTGTCAAGAGCTGGTTGAGGTTGCTAACAATGTTCTGGGTATCATGACTGACTACTACTGTCTGATGTCACACTGTTGTATGCATCCACTGGCTAATCATTATCACAACACATCTGTATTGTTGGCCAGAGCTACCGCTCCTCCTTCACTATATTTCTGGGAGCTGTGCGAACCGAAGCCGTTTGTCTTTTTAGGACCTGCTTCTCCTATTGCCAATTAACTGACAACCCGAACAGATTGTCCCTGTTATGGGTACAATACATGAATAATATTCATGCCCCCCCCCCATATAATGTTAATCCAACTCGTTTACAAGCTGTGTGTGCTAGTTTTTCACCTATCTAACTTCCGTTTGTGAAAACATCTTTCAATGTTATACCAGAGTTTCGTGAGTCTGTAATGTCCCCTGTTTAGAGTTAAGCCCCTTTTCCAGTGACTGCTGTATGCATGTTTATCTGAAAGTATTCCTGGTTGTTTGCGTGTTTGTTTATAATTAAAGCATGTGTAAATTACGAACATGTGTGTATGTCTATAATTTAGTTGAGTGTTGTGTTTCAAGCGCCATAAAACGGTTTAATGCAGTCACAAATGAGTGCGTATGCTTGATTCATGACTGCCTTGCCGGTTTAGGAAGCTTAAAATATGTTTCCTTACCTGCCATGTATTTGTGGCTATCACACATTTAAAAATAGACAACACGTGTGCTACATAAATGGAACGAAGACAAATTACAAAAACTCGCGCTGTGCGGAAAAATGTCGCACTGATGTTTCGCTCATGTGTTTTTAATCCTTTCACTCAATTTCTTTCTCTCTCCTTTTTCTCACACATTCATTCCACATTAGTTTAAAAACCAAAATGTCATTAAAATATTGTTGTCAAGAGAAATTGAATGCAAGAAATATTTACATTAACTTTGGGCTCAGTTTACAGAGTTATAGAGCCGTATGACTGTGCTATGTTTTCGCACTAGTCATGGTATGTACAAAAATTATATACATGGTTGCAAGGATTGTTTGTAATCAATCCTGGGTATGATGACTACTTTACCTATCCTATTGTAATTTAGTGGACTGAGCTAAGATAACTAAAGGTATGAACTAAGCTAAGGGAAATAATCTAAGTAAATGAATGAAATGGGGTAAAATGTGTTAATTACCTTATTGTATTTGTAAGTATGATGATGTAAGCTTCAAATAATGGTCTAAATTTAAGTGATGATTTATTTAACTAACTTATCCTAAAATGTATGTACTTAAAGATGAATTGCTAATGTACTTATGAAATTAATGAATATGGTTTCGTAGTTTTAGATGTATCCTTTCTTAACTAAATGTAAATGAAATTTAGAAAGTAAATACTATTAATTTCCTATCATTAAGAAAAATGGGAATGTTTTTATAAGTTATGTTATTCTAACAAAGATTTCAAACTATATGCAACTGCAATAAAAACATATTATAATACATATCACAATATATTTCTAACTAATTCCAGGTTTTATGGTAAAGTCGCGTTCCTTGAAATGAATATCACTCTATTTCACAATGTTATTTACAAAGTTTGATCTTCGTGATGATCCTGGGTTTAGTCTCTATATGTTGTGTCGAGTATAATAAATAACGGCGTAGCGAAATCATGATGTGCTTGTCCGTTTTAATTCATAATGACACAGTTCTATGCACAGTTCTCTTTATGGTGACACACAAATCTATGAGCACTATAGTTTCTGTAACATCCCAGTCTGGACACAGATTAATTATAATGTCATTGACTATGGTGATGTTGGCTCATTCCTCTGCGTTACTTCAGGTATGTCGACGTCAGAGGGTCTGCTCAAAGTGTCAGCAAGTAAGTTCATTCTACCCTTAATGTGCTTGATGGTAAAAGAGTAGTTTTGAAGAATCAGAGACCATCTATAAATACGGTTGTTTCTGTGGACTCCTGATTCCATGACGGTGAGTGGGGAATTATCAGTCTCAATGACAAAATGTGTCCCTGCCAAAAACCTATGAAGTTTACGGACACAGTAGATGATACTTAACCCCTCCAATTCAGAGACTCCGTACTTCGACTCTGTAGGTGTGATTTTCCGGCTCACGTAGATGATCGGGTGGAAAATCCCATCATAATGTTGACCTAGTACGCCTGCGATGGATACAGTACTCGCGTCTGTCCTAAGAAAATAGGTAAGGTTTGGGTTAGGTAAGCGCAATATTGGTATATCGCTAAACATTTGCTTAAGTTTTGATAAAGCGTTTATTAACTCAGCATCTTTTACATTGATTTTTACAGAAGCTTTCAATAAATTCGAAAAAATGCTGGTAATCTCAGCTAAATTTGGGATGAACTTGTTATAATAGTTCACTAGCCCGAGTAGACTTCTCACCTGCTTCTTGGTGGTTGGCATGGTGAGGTTTAAAATTTTTGTAACAATTTTATTATTTGTTTTCAGTTGGCCTTTTGTGATGGTATGGCCAAGGAAGTCAATTTCTTCCAGACCCAACTCCACTTTTGTCGGTTTCACTGTGAGACCGAATAGTTTTATTCTGTCGAAGACATGTCGTAGTTTCTGTAGATGTGTGGTCCAGTCTGCTGTATGGATCGAAATGTTGTCTCTTAGTTTTTGTTGTCTAAGTAGTCTGTCTTTAGTTGTATTAATTTATAGTAGTTTCTTGTCATTGTGGTCTGTTTGGTTAAGTACCGTTATGATACTGGGTGTGTGTTCTGTTTGCTGAGTAAGTGTGGTTGCATTGATTATGTTTCTTGTCTGATTGCTAGGTATAGTTGCACTGTGCTGATCTACTGTATGACTACTTGGTGTGATTGCTGTATTTTGGTCACTGATATGCATACTTAGTGTGATTGCTTTGTGTTTATGTCCAGTCTGATGGATTGGTGTGGTTGCATTATGTTCGTCGTTTGTCTGATGGTAATGAATAGAGGCCAATGTAATTGATCGGTTCCTCTGCTGTAATACATTGCAACTTTCTTACTACACGTTGATCAAAGGTACATGAACATTGAAAATATTTAAATTGTTTATAACAATTTAACCAGTCAAATTGTGCTAACATTCTGGCTTTTGTGTTGTTATAATGCCAATAAACAACAAATGGTAAAGCTGTTTGTAGATGTTTGGCAAGGGATAACCTTTGTTGATTCATTGAGTTATCTCTCTTACTTGCTTCAATGAAAGTCGCATTGTTTGGTTTAATACAATATGACATTTTGTTTGTTTCTGGTTTCTCACCCATACCTTGCAAATCATGGTGAGATAGGTATATTGACACACTGTAATTTAGTCAGGATTTCTATCATGGTGGTATTTTCTGTACACCGTGTAGTTTTTTGGTCTAATTTTTCTTTCTGTGGGTCATTAACTTGTTTTGGTGTTTCTGACCTTGTTCGTGTTTTAGCCTTTCTGGTTTCTCTCCAGGCTTTTATCTGTTTTGATGTACACTTTTTTAACTGTGGTAGGCACCCAAGAATCAGGTCTGTACACGGTTTGTGTAAAATGGCGCATATGAATGTGCCGGAAAGGAATGGGGTGTTTATACGGGCTTTCGCTAGTGGGTACTTTTCAATATTACCCGAAAAGGTACGGCATTTCACAAAGCCGCCCGTATAATCCTCTGGTTTGGCCAGTTCTTTCCTCAAACCGATTAATGTACTTCCGCTGTCCAGTAAACATTGGCATGGCTGGTCATTAACCATTGCATCGTGGAATACTAAATTGCCTCTGGAGGCTATGGCTGCGTTGGCGTTCTCGGTAGAGAACGGTACAGAGTGCCCACATTTAAGTATCCCATCTTCGTGGAATTGGTGACAAGTATTACATTTATCAAAATTTAAAATATCAATAGCAGCTGACACACTTTCACACTCATTGAATGGTAACTTTTCCTCACTCTCACTTTCGTGGTCGCTCCCACTTTCAGACGAGGTATCAATAAGTAAGGCATTGCTTGCTCTCAATCTCTGCCGTCCCGGACATTTAGCGGAATAATGTCCGTAAGAAAGACAAAAGTAACATTTAACGGCACGTCTAAACGTGGTTCTTTTGTTCTCTTGCTTCTTAACCATCATTTCCAGGTGTGACGGGTACGAAGGATTTTTATCGCACATAGAAAATTCATGATGGAAAAAATGACAATACATACACTGAGGTGGCTTTGATTTTTGCCTATCTTTCATTTGAAATGGTTTTTGACTAGGAGTTTTTCTTATTTGACTTTTTGCAAAAGCAGCAATTTCTGACTCCTCTATTGATGTCTTAAAAACTGTCTCTGTTAGAAGAAAAATAAGCCGAACCACGTTTTTCGAGTTGTTCAAGTGATTCAATGTCGGCTTGTTGTAAGAACTTCGCGAAGGGGGTTGGAACAGTGGAAATAATTTTGTCCATTACCATTAAATCCATTAATTTATCAAAACTTTTCCCTATCTTTGCCGCGTTAAGCCATTTCTTGAAAATACTTTGGACATTTGAAACATAATCTATGAAGGTTTCTGTAGCTTTCGGTCTTAGCTTGGAAAACTGAATCTGATATCCCGGCGCGTCAAGCAAAAAATGTTGCATGATGCGATCATGTATGTATTGGTAATTATTTCTTAAATCAGATGGAATTGACTCTATTACTTTTAAGGGCTCCCCAGAAAGATTCTTCATATAGATCATTGCCCAATCTTCTAAAGGTACCTTTTGGAACTTGAGTTGGAACTCGACATTTTCAGTCCATGCGGAGATGGAATCCCCTTGGCAATAGGGCTTCACTAACCCTTTATACTTATTGAATTTGTTCTCTTCCTCGTGACTCTTTATTTTCGTGGTAGCAATCTGAACATGTGAGTCAATTTCCATTTCTTTCATCTTTAATTGTGTTTGTAACTCTATTTCTTTCTGTTTGGTTATCTCAGCTATTTCTTTCTGTTTGGTGGCTTCACTTAACTCTGCCAGCTCCTTCTGATGTTGTCTTTCTCGCGCCCGTTCATCTCTCTCAGCATCTTTTGCTTCTTTCTCACTTATAGATTTCTTATCTGTGTATTCCTTGTATTCCTTTTTAGCCCATTGTTCTAATTTGTCCCCACTAAATCCTAGATCTTTCCCTGCTTGGATAAATTCACTGAGTGTTGACATTCTTACTGTTTATATTTATATACTGATGGCAATGAGAACAAGAATATTCAATTATATACACAAATTACAGTACAATCTGAAACAAAATAAGATGCCGTCGTTAATATGCTTAATCAAAACTGTAATTGTACTCATCTGATTTCCGTGTTTGCTTGATTTCTTGGACTGTTCCATTCTCTCTCTCTCTCTCTCTCTCTCTCTCTCTCTCTCTCTCTCTCTCTCTCTCTCTCTCTCTGTTCGTACTGTATTTCTGCTCGCTACTACGTTACAACCTGTTACGCAGAGCAGCAGCAATTATTACACAGAATATATTGGAAAATACAAGATGTTATTTATGTCTCAATTCCCTTAGAATGGAAGACGAAAATGTGATACAAATGATATGAATGATATGAATGGTTGCATGAATGAATGAATGAATCGTCGTTGTCTGTCTTATGTCGTTTTGTCTTCAGCTTGTCGGTTATAGACTGCGTTGTACCTGTAAGGGAGAATCTCTTAGATTTCGACAATCTTAATCACTTCTTAGTGGTCAGTTGACATAACCACCTTACTTTAGCATATCATGGGTGATTACTCAATAAACATTCTGATTGTGCTATTATATTAATTGCAATGATTGTTTCTCGTGGGTAATTTTCAAATAACCTTTATAATAACAATTCTGATATCAAAATATCACTGTCGCGGGTAGTAAAGAAACCCCGCTATGACACCATAATGTTACTATACTAATTATCGAATGTATCAGTCGTAATATGGGTTGGTTTAACAACGACTTTATAGCACCAAAATATTTTAGAATATTTCCGTGGGTAGGTTCTGACACCAGAATACCTCTGTGGGTATTTATAGTGGGCACTTTACAGTTAAAGGCCCACTTAGACACCAGAATAATCCCGTCTGTCAACAACCTAGTTTAGACAGGCATACAGGGATTCTTCATTTGTACCGCACGAATATCAACTCGTAGGTGTACAAGGTGTAAATTCGCTTTATTGCATACTCATTACCATTGGCTCCACGAGCTCACATGAACATGCATATATCATCAACACATCATCACATTATACATTTATAATACGGCTAAGCACAATCTCTATCTATCCTAGCGTAAGTCACTATACTACTGTGCCCTGAAAACTATACAATGGTCAGGGCAAATACATCGACCTGTCTGCTGAGCTGTCCAGTCCCGTCTGGCTAAACTTAGCAGCGTTGTCCAGCTGAGGACTTGTGAATCTTCGTGCGCCAGCACTATTGCGTGCTCGGTTACCTCGCACGTAGTACAGTAGCCTGTCACCAGCTACTGTGCTCTAGTTAACGCTGTTTACGGGTACTTCCCGTGTTTATTGTCTCCTACTCTAACCTGGGAGTAAATCCCTGTCATGTCCTGCAGTGTCCTACTTATGACACGTGCGTGTCCTGTTGGATAACTGCTGAAGAGTTCTCTCTTCTACTTCTGTCCCTTGAATCTCTATTCCCTGTTCAGGGATGTTATCTCTATCCTATCTTAGTCTTATCCCTAACTTATATCCTTCTGTTACTTCTATCCTCAGCTTCTTGACATAGAGACACTGCACATCTTTCCGCCCGATATTCAACAAATATATAAAGAAAATTGGCAAGCTATCAGGACACATCACAAGATTAGCAAATATTTATCGACATACACATTCTTAATTAGCCCGGAGATACAAAAGCCTATCGACTGGACATATACCTAGTATAAGATTGTCAACGCCCAAATTAGCAGATTTAAGATAAACATTAGCTTTCTTTAGTTTTAAGACATAGAGAAACACGCGACCTTAGATTCTATCACACTTCATTTAACAATTATTCTGATTTAGAATTTCCATCGCTAATCAATAACAGACATGACTTTGACGCTTTTATCAACACAGTACACCAACATGACATTCATTCCTACGCCACGCAACAACATGCAGAGACCAAATACAGACTAGAGACAGTAGCTGCCACCTTTTTTTTTTACCTCTTTCATATCCTGAGTTCCCGATAGGTTGATGTCTAGGTGGCATACAAACATACATTATACACAACAAAGCCATCAACACACTACAACGTGACTCACACAACAAAATTTACACAGATAACCTCTTTTTTTTAGATGTGTAGTATTATTCAAAAGTGAAAATATGAAACAGAGTAGAACAAACACAAAACGTTTAGCTACCCAGATTCAAGACACAAGACTCTTCTGTCTATACATACACACAACACAGAGACTCTCTATCATATTTCTATATAAAAACACAAGTCCAGACAATGTCACTACCTCACCACTGCACATACAATACACAGTTTGCATACCCTTTCCTACTGCTGTCCTGAGTATTTATGTTAGCGTACTATATTGTGCATATGTAGATACCTTCTGTTGGTTTTTTTTTTCAAAAATCACTCTTTGTATTTACAAACCTTTTTTTTTTTACTTTTATAATAGTGTTCATATGTTGTCACTTTTTGTGGTCATCCACTCTTTTTAATAACGTGTGGTTTATAATATGATTATTAAAATTATAATGATGTAAAAAAGAGTGTAATATGTAATACACATATGTATACTACATGTAATATTTACCAACTTGTGAACTTCGTGTTACTTGAATGTCATATTTTTTTTTTTAAATTTTATTTTTATGTTTTCAGTGAACATTGTATAGCATTAAAACATTTGAATGGTAATTTCAAACCATTGGCAATAAAAGTTTGAATGTGTGTTGGTGATAACTTAATGTAGTGTGTAAGTGAATATGTTTTTCAGTGAAAATTTATGTCATTGATTACGACTTGTAATTTACTGACTGAAAGTGACGACATTTAACGGTGAATGTGAAATTGAATGTGATATATTAATGTCACTAAACCGAATTTGTTGAATATGTTGTGGACACTTTTCAAATTTTATCCACACAATTTTTGGTAAACCAAGTGTTTGTTTGTTGTGTCTTTTTGTGTGTGCTATGATTGTTTTTGGTCGCCTTGTTTTGTATCTCTCTTTATGGCCTTGTTTTCATGACGTTATCCTCTTCTTGTCTTTTCTTGTCGGAGAGGCATGAACAGGGACACATACAGACATTTGATACACACAACCAGTCAACATGAAAAACAGCTTCTAAAAAAAAGACACCAACAGATGTGATTAAATTGTTTTCAGTTTTGTTACCATGTGTTTCGTACAATCATTCGTTGTGTGTGATTGTGCTTCACTCCCTGTCATAAAACACGAGCCATTATTAAGTTAGAAGTGAGATCAAGAGAGGCGTGAACGTGAGGGCTTCGTCTGATTTTTTGTTTGTTGAACAGTTGAAGAATAGGTATATGTTAGGCGTGAACGTGGAGGCTTCGTCCGAGTTTTTGAACCAGATGTAGAGATATACGTGTGAGCTAAGGCGTGAACGTAAATCGCCCGGCTTTGGACGATAAGATCTTTTCAGTTTATATAGAAAAAGGAGCGAAAGATATAAGATAGAGTGTGAAGAAGTGAACGTGAGTAGCTCGCCCAGCGTTTGAACGACGATTATAAGTGTGTGAAAGCAGTTAACATAGAGAATCTTGTCCATGGTTGGACCATATATATGTTACTGATTGAATATTGAGATTTTGTCAGAGTGAAAACATGAGCAACGTGTTGTAAAATAGATTGAGTGAACGAAAGAAAAGTTACACGTGAGAAATGTTCTAAGATACGAGTGAAAGCACCGATAAAGCTATACTAAATTTCCACACATCTAAACCAACGACGAGACGACAATACATTTATACTTGACGGCATACAAACCTATAACACTTAGCTGACAACGCATACACCACATATTCCAACACATAGTAATTTTTTTTTCTCCCAAAGTAAACAGGTTTGTCATCAATGATTCTAAAAGTACAGAAGTTATCTGCACAGCTATAGAAGACCAAATTTACATATTCCTTTAAGATTGAGAACGGACGCGAGTACCATAGGCATTGCAGCCGTGTTATTGCAATCCTATGATGACATTTTACATTCAATCTGTTACGTAAGTCGAAAGCTGTCACCAAGGGAACGCAGATGGTCTACTCCAGAATTGGAAGGTCTCGCTTTAATTATGCCATTTCGAAATTATCCCGATATTTGTTAGGTAGACATTGTACAGTGAAAACAGACATCAACCCATTGACTATCATCACAAGAGGTACACCGACGAATCATAGGATATAAATATGGGCTTTGTTACTCCAAAATTACAGCTTTGACATAAAACACATCAGGGGTACTGAAAATACTATTGCCGACCTGCTCTCCAGATCTCTCGAGACGTCGAACGACAGTTTAACTACGCCTGAGCGCAAAGATTAATTTGATCACTGATGACGCTTAGACAGTTATCACAGTCCCGCGAAATTAGTTATGTAAACAAAGAACGTTGTGAATAACTACTTCTGAGATAAGGACGATGTCCTGCTGTTTATTTCAAACACATTTTTAACTAGTGAATGTGATGAACAAATGATGATCGAAATGTGTAAGACTATTACTTTCAAAACCTTTAGTGTCAGTTCTACGAACAGTGTTACAAACACAGTACTACACATTTGGACACACTTACCGGATTCCAGATTTCCGTGAATATCCAATAGTACAAAAGCTTATGTATAGCAGTGATATAAGCACAGGGAACTGTTCAAATATTTTAATGGTATAACTGTGTTACATGGACATCTCATCCACAACAATGTAATTAGAACGTGTGTAAGAACATTAACATCCAAACGTGTGCAGGAACACCGGTAATTATTCCATGTGAACACATTAGTGTGTGCTTCTGCTTCCGTTTATAAATTATTTCTAAATTATGAAAGATAGCAGACTATACCACCAATAGTCATGAATGAAAGACAGAGTGAATGATTTCGTGACACTTAAATTTGCATATCAGAAATAGGATGAAAGGATTTATATATTTGTGATCTAAGAATCATTGATTGATTATTTTTTTCTCAATGATGCCACTATTGAAAAGAGATATCAAACTATGACGCTTAGAAAAAAAAAAGAACAAATGCACTTTATTTATTATTTGTAAAGAACTTCTAAATTACTTCCCATAACGTTTCACCGGTACACCTAAGGGGAAACAATTTGACAGATATAAATGTAAGCATGCATATATTATTTTTGTCATGGTAGCCGAAAAGAACTACTGACCACCATGTGGCGTCAGCTATGCGTGGAACATAGTTACTAAGGTTAGGGGACCAGGATTAGATTATCCTACCATATCGGTGGGTTTCTAACTCTGAAGTCATCTTATGAGGGAGATGATTTACGGCCTGACATGTTCTGTTGTAATTTCTTTTCTTTTGTCGGGAGGTAGTTGCGTTGCTTGAAAGATAGCGTTAGTCGCTGATAACTACCGGACTGGCGGAAGTCCATTATTACCAACCAAGGTACAGGTCCAACACTGAGAAATATATATATCATGCAGTATTATCACGTCAATATGAATTCATGAATATATCACATATTCACCTAACAATACAAACAGTTAGTGGATTCTGATGTATAAAAATATTATTAAGAAATACCCATAATGAAAGGAAACTCCTTTCATACGAGAGGACGACGGAAAATGTCAGAATCTGACTCGCCCGCGCCTGGAAGGCGACGAACAAGGACGAACGTGAACTTAACTAGCAGCAACTGCGCAGTGGCCAATGGTCAGCGTGGCGCATGAAGAACACGAGAACCCAACGCCGGGCTAACACGAAACCCTGGCTGGAGCTCAGACTGCCGACGACTATGAGACTGGACAGACGTGGGAGAAAATGGCTTGTATTTGATGTATTATTCCATGCTTGATGTATGAAAGCTTGTACGCTCTGTGGAGACTGAAAGTATGCTATTGCATGCATTGATAATCTTGTAGATTTGTATATACGGTATTGTAAATGAGAATGCCGCTAGTTTGTGAGCGCTGCATTATCTGAAGAATGTGATTAAATTGTTTTCAGTTTTGTTACCTGTGTTTCGTACAATCATTCGTAGTGTGTGATTGTGCTTCACTCCCTGTCATAAAACACGAGCCAATATTAAGTTAGAAGTAAGATCATGACAAACTGTGAATGGTTTGTTATCGCAGATTGAAATTGATCTGCCCGATCAACGATAAACGAGTACTGTTACATTAGTATTGTTTGTCACACCAGCCTGTTTCAAAATAACTCTGTGGCGAGGGTTGTCAGGTTACCAAGTCAGCACGTGAACACTGATGGCCAGGCCGTTGTTAGTTAGCCAAGTCAGCACGTGAACAATGGTGAACTATTTGTTGTAACACGAACGACTGGCACAGAGTACCTATTCACAAACGACGCCTTCTATTTTATACACTGTCTAAATTGGGCACACGACACTACAGTGCTGCCGTAGCAGTTTATAGACAACGCTTCGCCTTTTTTTTTTCTTACACAACTGACGTCACACATGTGCAGACGCCAAAGTATCTAACGCCGTGCAAAAAGAATTATGTACTCCGCTGCTGTTTTTGTCATTGCTAACCACACTAGCTGAGAGGAATTTTTTAATTCTACCACACCGCGGGAGTTAGAGAGAGATCCAGAGAGCTAGAGAGACAGAGCAATATACAGAGAAATAGCGGGAATTATAGAGAAATAGCAGGAATTATAGAGAGATACAAAAAGACACATCGGGAGACAAAGACATCGAGAGAGTGATAGAGAGACACACAGTGAGATAGAGAGAGAAAGAGAGAGAGACAGAGCGATATAGAGATATACAGAGAGAAGGAAAGTGAGAAACAGAGCGATATAGAGAGAAACAGTGGTAATTATAGAAATATAGAGAGACACATCAAGGGTTAGCGAGATAAAGACAGTTAGAGAGTGATAGAGATACGTGCAGAGACAGTGAGATAGAGAGAGCGATGCATAGAGGAACAGCGGGAGTTAGCGAGAGAGAGAGAGACACACAGAGTTGATTGTATTATTAAACCCACCCCATCAAACCAGACTCATACATCCCAGTAGTAATAGTAGTTGTTGTAACAGCAGTAATGGTAGGTGTAGTAGAATTTGTAGTAGTGGTCGTAGTAATGGTAATAGTAGTAGTAGCTGTAGTGGTCGTAGTAATGGAAATAGAAGTGGTAGTTATTGTATTAGCGGTAGTAGTAGCATTAGTAGTTGTAGCATTAGTAGTTGTAGTAATGGGAGTAGTAATGGTAATATTAGTATAGTTGTTGGTTTTGTAGTAGTAGTAGTAGTAGAAGTAGTAGTAGTAGTAGTAGTAGTAGTAGTAGTAGTAGTAGTAGTAGTAGTAGTAGTAGTAGTAGTAGTAGTAGCATTAGTAGCTTTTGTAATAGTAGTAGTAGTAGTAGTAGTAGTAGTAGTAGTAGTAGTAGTAGTAGTAGTAGTAGTAGTAGTAGTAGTAGTAGTAGTAGTAGTAGCATTAGTAGCTTTTGTAGTAGTAGTAGTAGTAGTAGTAGTAGTAGTAGTAGTAGTAGTAGTAGTAGTAGTAGTAGTAGTAGTAGTAGTAGTAGTAGTTGTTGTTGTTGCTGTTGTAATAGTAATGGCAATAGTAGTAGTATCTGTAGTGGTCGTAGTAATGGTAGATGTTATAGCAGTTGTGTTGGTATTAATAGTAGTAGGTGTAGTGGTCGCAGTAATGGTAATTGTCGTTGTAGTTTTTGTAATAACATTAGTAGTAGTAGCATTAGTAATTGTAGTATTGGGAGTAGTAATGGTAATAGTATTATAGTTGTTGATGTAGTCGTAATAATTGTAATAATAGTGGTAGTAGTAGTAGTTGTTGTTCTTGTTGTTCTTGTGTTGGTAGTTGTAGTAGTAGTTGTAGTAGTAGTAGTAGTAGTAGTAGTAGTAGTAGTAGTAGTAGTAGTAGTAGTAGTAGTAGTAGTAGTAGTAGTAGTAGTAGTACTTTAGTTTAGTTTAGTCGTTGGATCAACATCACGGCACACGGTTCAACCCATAAGTGCTCCGTTTTCCTCCTAACTCAAACCTGAGTCTGGAGAAACTCAGCTCAATGCACGAACTCCGTTGCATCGGCGAGGATCCTGAAATATTTTGGGTAGAGTTTTTAACTCGAAATGTTGCCCGGGCAGCGCCTTTAGGCTACTCTTTTTCGATTTCCAACTGCCAAAAGGAATTTTTACGTGCGCAACAATACAGACGGGCGTCCGATCTCACTACCCAGAGACCAGGGGAAATTTTATTACTGGAAGTCCAGGTGGATTTACGTAGCAGTAGTAGTAGTAGTAGTAGTAGTAGTAGTAGTAGTAGTAGTAGTAGTAGTAGTAGTAGTAGTAGTAGTAGTAGTAGTAGTAGTAGCAGCAGCAGCAGCAGCAGCAGTAGTAGTAGTAGTAGTAGTAGTAGTAGTAGTAGTAGTAGTAGTAGTAGTAGTAGTAGTAGTTAGTTAGTTAGTTAGTTAGTTAGTTAGTTAGTTAGTTAGTTAGTTAGTTAGTTAGTCGACAGATCATCCTCGTTGCACATCGAACCATTCAGTCCATAAGTGCTCGGATCCCCTCCTCAGCAAATCCCGCAGCGTGTAGCGGCTAACGACGCCAGTTCTGTGTTGGTTTATCAATCTTCTTTGGCTTCCTGCGTAGTGTTCTTGTTTGGCCACCCCTCTTTTAATTTGCTGCTCCTGCAGTCTGGCCATTGTTGTAGATTCACAGTCATCACTTGGCTCTCGCAAAAGTCTCACTTCTCGTAGAGCATTCAGAATGTCAGCCTGGTCCATGGCGCGTCCGCCCTCCACAGTGCCCTAGCAGCCTCACCTGCGAGCTTGTCAGCCCGCTCATTTCCTTGTACTCCCGCATGCCCTGGCACGAAGATGAAACTAATCTTTGCCAGCCGAGACCGCTTCAGAGGCAGCAACCATTCTCTTCGGATCGACCCCTCCTCTATCCTCTTGATCATGTTCATTGAGTCGCTAAGGAAACAAGCCCTAGTGAATGTCTGTGTCTCGAGCCATGTTATTGCTTTACTTACTGCCATGACTTCCATGGTCAGGCTACTTGTGGTTTCAGTGAAAGCACCAGAGTCCTCCTTCACAATTCTCCCTCCGGCCCGAGCTGTAAAGGCCCATGAGCTTCTCACATGTCGGACGACCGACCCATCTGTGTAGATGACCGCGTCACCGTCTAGCGAATTCTCGAAAATCAACGCTTGTACTTCAGCCTCAACAGCAGCCGGATTTTCTTGTCTGCATTTTCTATCTAGTTGGATGCAAACTGAAAAGGATGTGCAGAAGTCTGTTGGCACTTGCACCCACTCCTCGCCAGGTTCTAAGTCCTCAAGTGAACACACCTGTTGAAGAATGTCTTCGGCTTGACCCATCCACGACCGTCCTCTTTTTAACCTGCTGCCCTTCACCTTCCTAATTTCACTATGCAGTGGATGTTGTGTGTTTGCGTTAATTCTGAGGTAGGCGCGTGCCCTGCAAACTTGTATTCTCTCTTCAATGGTTGGAAAATCAAGAAGGTAGCGCATCGCCCTGCATGCTGTATCTCTTGTACATCCAAGAATAATGCGCATAGCTTCATTCTGTATCCTTTCCATCCTTTCTATCTGCTTATGGCTGAGAGTCAGGATTGCCATTGCATACTCCAAAACAGACATGACCAGCCCCTCGTACAGAAGACATAGATGGCGCTGCTCACAGTTTGCTGCCGCCATCACCCGCATCGCTGCCAAACCCCGCTTGGCCTTTGTTATCACCTGGTCTATGTGCACATTATAAGCAAGGCTTCGATCAAACCGTATCCCCAGGTAATTCATTGCCTGCGTTCTTTCCACCGTCTCTGAACACAGCATTACAGTTGGTGTTGGATTGTTGACAATATGATTATTCAACGAGAACCAAGTCACTGTTGCCTTTGTTGGGTTGACCATTGCCCCAGCTTCATCACACCAAGTACTTATGCGATTGAGTTCGGTTTGTAGTTCCACAGCAACCTCCTCTCTATCCTTACCCTGACGATACACTAAAACATCATCGGCATATGACAATGTCCTGCCAGGTCCAGTGATCTGCTCACTGGAGATTCTCACTGTGTAGGCGTTGAACAGTACCGGAGATAATGGTGATCCCTGTGGTAGGCCAGGATATATTGTTGTTGGTTCCGAAGTCCAACTGCCACATCTAAAAACTACTTTCCGTTGGAAGAGGGCTGCAGCGATCCAACTAAGGAGGAATGGACTTACGTTTAGTTCAAGAAGCTGAAACATTAGAAAATCCAGTGGTACTCTGTTGTATGCGTCCTCAAGATCAATCGCTGCAGCAACGGTTTCAGTGCCTGAGTGGAAACCTTCATAGACATCATGGGCAAAGACTGCTGCATTGGTCCAGGTTTCTCTTTTTGGACGGTACCCACCCAGGGTAGGTGGGAAAACACCTTGCCTCTCTAGTTGGCTTGATATTTTCCTGGCAATTACCTTCTCCAGCAGCTTGCCTATTGTATTCTGCATGGTTATAATTCGATATCCCTGAATTTTTTTGTGGTCTTTGTCAGGCTTCGGCAATGGAATCAGATGGCTGTGTAACCATTCCTCCTTGATGCTAGCACTCCCTATAATGTTGTTGTACATGTCTGCTAGTTTCTCTAGCTCATTGTCGGTACACCTATTTATGTCGTCGTATCTTATGCCATCAGGACCTGGAGCACTGTTTTTTGATCGTCGAAGCACAGCCTTGATTTCTTTCACTGTCACTGTGTCTTCATCCGAAGTGTTCTGGGCCTTGCATCTGTCTGAGGTGACCTCCTTGGCAAGATTTCGGCCTCCCATGTCTGCCTGGTTGCTCTGCTCAAGGTAGCGTTCAAAGAGGGCTTTGCCCTTGTCTTCGTCAGTCCTCTGCCAGATGAGGTCAGCACCTTGGAAGTCAGAAATGCTCTTATTCTTGACTACACCACTCATGCTTTTATGTAGTCGCCAGAACAATTTCAGTGACTTGTCTGTGCTTACTCTTTGACACACCTCTGCCCATTTTTCGCTTTTAACCACCTTGACCAGTTTTTTTAAATAGCTTACTTTTGTGTGCATCTCTCTTTCTAAGTGCAAGCAGGGACTAGGATGACCAGCTCTGTTCTTCTTGGCATTTTGCCATCTCCTTACAGCACTACGCTTATCCACCCAAGCCTTCTCCACCTCGAAACTCCACCACGGTGGCTGCTCCCAGCTTTTTTTCCTGCCCTGAAACGTTCTGCGCTTGTCACGTCTTATTTTACTCACCACATCTTGCCCTGTACTGTCATACTGGAACGTCTTTACCTTTAGCTTGTGCTGCCTGGTTCTGCCTTTCTGCACCAATATGCTGCAAGGGTGGTGGTCGCTGCCATGGTGTCCTAGGACACCCCATCTACACACTGTAGTGAGTGAAGGTGAAACTAGCGCCAGATCAATAGCACTGTCCTCATCGCCTGGACGGCTTGCTGTCCTGGTGACACAGCCACTGTTGATACAAACCAGGTCGATGGTTTCCAGTGCAGTCTCGAGCTCCTCCCCTTGTGTATTGGAGGAAGTGTTTCCCCATGATCTGCCTTTAGCGTTGAAGTCACCACAGAAAATAACATTTCTCTCGTGGCCTAATATGCCACTTAAGCACTGCCACTTCTGGGCGTCCACACTCGCATTGCGGGCATAAACATTAACCAACACGAATGGTATACTGGAATGAACTCTCAACGCCTGTATTTGTATATCGTCACTGTCCCAACTGGACATGTCTAGCTCTGACGCCACCATGCTGTCGCGAACGAGAATCGCCGTTCCCAGATGTCGTCTGTTGTAGAAACATTTGAAGCCGGCAATTCGGAGTAGCTGATCGCCCAGTCTCGTCTCCTGGAGTGCTACAATGTCGTTCCTGTAAACTAGGGTTTCTAAAATAGAGCCCCGTTGTTTTACACTGGCACAGTTCCAATATAGAATACGGATGTTCCTGAGTCCTAGACGGTGACACTTGAGTCTAAAACGTCTCAAACCACCGCGCTTACCTTGCTTCTTTCTCCCTGCGCGGCTACCACGCCGCTTCGTTATGTTGACTGCTGACCGCTCGGAGAACACACGTTGTTCCGCCATGTTGAAAAAACGTAAACACAGACTGCTGAGAACCACACACGCTGCTGAAAATTCACTCAAGGATGGCTTCGCTCGATGCACGAACTCCGTAGCACCCGCGCAGATCTTGAGTAGAAACTCCTGGTTTTACATCCTGGCACACCAATTACACGCAAGAGATGAATAAATCCATCCCCTACGCGAAAAATTTAACGAACACAAAACAACACGACCGTCCGTCGCCATCTTGACACCGGAACACCCTAGTAGTAGTAGTAGTAGTAGTAGTAGTAGTAGTAGTAGTAGTAGTAGTAGTAGTAGTAGTAGTAGTAGTAGTAGTAGTAGTAGTAGTAGTAGTAGTAGTTACTCAGTATTGCATTGTGGTTGTGAATGTGAGCGTGCTTGATTGTGTCTTTATAACACATATAGTAAACACCCACCTAGTGTGGACGTTTTGCTTTTTTTTTCTCTCTCCCTCAAAGAACCTCGAACACAGGGGAAGAGATCACGTCTAGTTCGCCAGTTTGTTCCGCCATCACTCATCACCACAGGTGATTAAAAAGACGGTGTTGATTTTTAATGACTATTGCATAAAGCACCGTAGTTCTGATGCGGCCTTCATGTGAAATTTCCAACCGCACTCTCGTAATCGCTCGTATTATCTCCCTGATGCCGTTAGTAATACTATCTTCCCTTTGCCATCAGCAATATCACTTCCCTTTAGTAGGTGAAAAACCAAAATTACCTCCCTGTTGTGCCGAAAACCAGACGATGTTATCTGCCCTTTGCTCGCGAGGTTTTGAAAATTCAGGATTGCCTTTTTTACGTCACCGCGTGACGTCACATGGCCCCAAAGAAGCGGGATTATTCCAGGATTAATCCTGATTTTAACGTAGTACGCAACATAGATCACTGCTGACATTTCATGAATATTAGTCAATTTGCTACTATTTTTAATTATTAATGAGGTTACTACACATCCTATAGAAAATTAGATAACATGTCAAGTCGGGCTTTGCCGTCCCGGAAGCAACAATATATTGTTGCTATGTGGTTCGCTTAAAAATAAACAAGCCACAGTAATAGAAAACAAAGTTGAAATTTCTGGGCTCCCAATATTACTAGGCCGTGAGCAGAACAACTCATTTTCTCAGATTCCTTTGAACTTCCTGATTGTAGATAATGACACAAAAATATTATTATCTCCGCTTAGAATTGACATACAGTCTTGAATGAGATAGCGCTGGATTCGTCTTGTCAAACTGTATTCAGCTGTGGTGGTTTCATAAGTAAACAGTAAAAATCCAAATATAAATATATTGTATTAATAATAAAATATATACATTATGACTTATATATAGATGTCCATTTGTTTACTGTTAAATGTAATAAACTACAAACCTCCAAGAAGTTCAGCTCCTCAAAGTCTATTTCCTCAATAAAAGACTGCTGCGTGTCCATGTTGAGGGGGGACTGACAAGAGACGACAAAGCAAAAGAGAAATGTTACACTATTGTCATCTCAAACTGCACTGATTGTCGCCTTTTAAATTCAGACTATTTCTACGGTTTTCGTCCATGCACTATTGATAGTTTTCAATTTAAACTTTCAAATGGCTCCAAATTGCTGTCATAGATGGGGACAGAGTTGAGCATGACTTTACAACAGCTACAAAATACACCCAGATGTACCAATTCACCACCTCTAAAAAGCAAAAGTAAAGCCTCTGGCCGTCTTCTGGAGAAACTGTTTACACCAAAAGGAGACGGAGCGACGGAGAGTCTCTGACTATGTTTTGCGTTTCCAAACCCAAGTACAAGTATGACCACATTCAACCTCAGCAAACAAAAGGTGCTGTTGCCGGAGGCAACCAGCCAGGAGGCACACTATAACAATCAGAATGCCACGCATAAAGCAAATGATTATATGTCTATTTCTGTAAAACATCAATGTGCCCACCAGGGTACTTTGTGAAGAATAGATGACGTAGATATTTTGTGAAGATCTCGTCACTGTATTTAGAATAGAAAACCTATATATATATATATATATATATATATATATATATATATATATATATATATATATATATATATATATATATATATATATATATATATATATCATTGGCACCTTCATTGGCACCTTGCCGTCTTGACAGACGATAGTTTGTGCTTTAAAAAGGCATAATAACTTTTAACTATGGCGGTAGCGAGTGTGACTGATAAGGCCAATTTGCGCTGTAAATGTCCGTTCACAGTGGGTGCATGTGAACACGTGGTCATTTCCACCATCATGCACCATCTTACGTCTCAAACGCTTGGTGTGTGACTTTTCTGCAATAATTTTCTCCTTTGACTTTATTCCATTTCTGATATTTGCCCTCCATGCAACACGTTCAGCGTCGACTTGCTCCCAATGTGCATTATCAATGCCTGTATCAATCATGTCCCGCTTACACACATCTTTGTATCGTAGTAGAGGCCGACCCTGAGATCTGTTACCCATCTGTAATTCACCAAAAAAGATATCCTTTGGTATTCTACCATCATCCATCCTCCTAAGATGTCCTATCCATCTAAGTCTACGAAGACTGAGCATGGAATAAACTGTCACACAACCTGATCTTTCCAATACTTCAGTATTTGTGATTTTGTCTTGCCACTTAATACCAAGAATTCTTCGCAGACACCGCATATGAAAGCTGTTTAAATTGTTCTCTTGGTGTGAGTAAGTTGTCCAGGTTTCACTGCCATAGAGAAGAGTACTAAGGACACAGGCTTGATAGACAAGGACTTTTGTTTTGGCAGTAAGCTTCCTGTTCTCCCAGACTCTTTTTCTTAACCTGTTCATTGTTGTTGCTGCCTTACCAATCCGGATGTTGATTTCCTGATCTAGGGATAATTTGCTATTTACCACTGATCCTAGATATGTAAAATGGTCTACTATCTCTAGTTCGGCGTCGTCAATAAAGATTGATGGTACCCCATGTGCACCTTGTGACATAATCTGTGTCTTCTTTTGCTAATTGTTAAACCAAATTCAGAACAAGCATTGGAGAATGCAGATAGTATACATTGCAATTCTTCCTCAGAGTGGGTCGTAACTGCAGCATCATCTGCAAAAAGCAACTCTCTGATCAGTACCCTCCTAATTTTGGTCTTAGCCTTCAATCTCTGAGCATTGTAGAGGCCGCCATCTGAGCGTGAGTGAATGTATATACCACCATCCTGATCACGAAATGCATATTTCAGTAGAAGTGAAAAGTATATTCCAAAGCGGGTGGGAGCTAGTACACAACCTTGCTTAACTCCACTCTTGATTTCAAATTCTTCAGAAGTTGCACCATCAAACTTGATTATACCCTTCATGCCTGTGTGGAACGATTCCACAATGGACAGAAGAGTTGGTGGGCAGCCAATCTTCTTTAGTGCCTTGAACAGACCCTCACGACTGACCAAATCAAATGCCTTTGTGAGGTCGATGAAGGCAATAAACAGTGGTTGATTCTGTTCACGGCATTTTTCTTGCATTTGTCGCAATGAGAATATCATATCAGTGGTAGACCGGTTCTGTCGAAAGCCACACTGTGATTCAGGGTAGACTTGATCTCCTAGGACTTGAAGTCTGCGCAGAACAATTCTGGCAAATACTTTTCCAACAATATATATATATATATATATATATATATATATATATATATATATATATATATATATTATATATATTATATATATATATATATATATATATATATATATATATTTCCGTCATATATATATGACGGTTGAAAAGAAACAGTTTTAGATGTATCCACCAGTTCAATGGATGAATTCACAGACACACTAATGATCTGCCCAAAGTCGGTATACCCTTAAAACTATAACCAGAATAAACTCTATAGAGAGGGGAACATAGACAACCAGTACAAATCCAGACACAAGTGAAAGACATATTTAACGAAGAACAGAACAGTGTGTAGCGTTGAACAGCCACTCACTGCTCTCGTCAAAAAGAATGACCACGGGCCTCTGTACCCTAGTCTACATAGATGGGTCAGCGGTGGACAGTGGACATATATGTTATATAATACTTTCATTAGTATGGAGGTAGTTGTCGCAAGACCGCCGGTATAATAGCCTCACTTATTATTTAGGACGGGGAATCGCCGTGCTATTTTTAGTCGGAAGAACTCCGAAGGGAAATCCCCTTTCTGTATCGTTAGACACTTCTAGACAGGCTGTTCTACGGATTTCTTTTCTACGTTTACCTGATTATAGCTAGAGGAATTCAACTTTCATCCTGCGGAGATCACGAAATCTCCGAGATATTTTAGGCCCACGTAAAAGTGGCAATTCTCTTGGCCGGTGAGATTTGCTACGGTGTCCAAGGTTGTGTTGTTCATTTGCAGCAGTTATTAATATTATTGTGTTTCCGACTGGAAGGAAGTTTTGTGAAAGGCAAGGCTATCTAAAGAGAGTTGATAAACTCTAGATATTCCTGTGGCGAGTTCTGTTGTAAAAGGGCCAGACTGTCTACATAGCAGTTAAAGACACTAGACATTCCTGTGATGAGTAGAAGGGGGTTTTCTTGTCTCAAGGTAATGGTACTTTATATTTGTGTGAGGGTGCGTCTTAACGGCGTTAGGAATGCCGAGTTCGTGTGTTGCGCGAAGGCGAGGTCAAGCATAGATAATTAGTGGCGATCGACCGGGCGGTTATCGCCGTGTGTTGGAAAGTCGTACGAGATAAATTCGCTTGTAAAACGCCGACGCATGGTTCATTGACATCTGTCCGATATTAACCAATGTCGGTATTAGGTTCACCATGTGTTCTGCTTTTCTACGAATCTAAACATGCCGTATTTACGTGACAGAATAGTTCGAGTAAATGATCAGCAACGCTGTGAGAAAGATATGCGTAGTTCCGTGGTTACGTTCGGCGAGCGAGGTCGAATCCCAGTCGCGTCATAAAGTATGGGACGCTTCATTAGGAGGGATGATTCTGTGTCGCAGTGACCGTCGTACACCCGTCGGGAAGGAGTCCGCCCGGGTTACCTCGTTACGTTATCCGATAGCTCTATAACGACTATATATATATATATATATATATATATATATATATATATATATATATATATATATATATATATATATATCTGTGTACTCCGGTTAGAATCGGGATACGCCTGCTCCTCTATACTCTTCCCTGTTTTCTTCTAGTTAACTTAACCTTAGGTATAGACAACACGGAGGTATTTTCTTCCACTGAGTGGGGGAAAGATAGAGGCGGACATAGAGATGCTGCCGAGTGCAGTACACGAACATTGTAGCTGATCCAGGCGATTAGCCGACTGGTCGAGGTGGTTACGTCTCCCGGAAAGGGGGGGGGGGGCGAACGAACGGGGAATCGATGATTACCCGTTACAAGGGAGAAACCCAGGGTTGATGGATTATTCTTTACCTTGCATTGAAGAGGGGGAGAAGTCGGTGGGAACTCTCCATCCATGGTCGAGTAAGGGAAGGAGCTGGATGAGATGTCAGCTGTTGCAGTTTGGTCTGGGGCTGAAAAGCCAGTGAGAAACTTACTTGGATGAAGGGAGAGAGGAAGACAGACGGAATGGTGTACTGATAGGTTTCGGCTGTCATATGTGGTGTGAGAACTGGAAATATACACTATGAAATGTTGGCCTTCCAAAACGAAGCTGATCCATAGGCTACCTGACACATTAGAGCTCCTGTCACCTGTCTTCTCTCACACACTCCCCTTATATAGAATGAACCGGGTTAGCAGGTATGATGTATGCATACCACGTACCGAAGGCATATCGGTCAGTGTAGGTGTCAAGTACGCAGGCTTGTACATCGTTCTATCACTAGTTGCTCTCCTTACAGGTTCAGCCTTCGAGTGTGACGTTTCAACCCAGTCTGTGCTGAAGATGGAAAGGTGGAGTCAGGCCAGTACCAGAAGCCAGTGATTCCTTGAACTCCCCTGTGTTGGAGCGGCGCACTATGTTTCCGTCTGAAAGAACTTCACCAGCACGGTACGACCAAGCCTGAAAGTCCGGCCCAGACCCCATAGAAACTATTTCCCTAAAGTAAGAACAGTATAGTGTTATGCCATGAGGGCACTTATGAATGTCCGGCCACGATGCGGCCAATGAAGACAATTCCGTATTGTATCTGAGCTACCATGCTCCGACGGATGGTTCGACTGTATGAGGGACGTCTTGTACCACAGTGAATCAATGGTGGTCCTACCACGTACTGACGCTTAAATTAGAGACTTGTGTTTTCGTTAGTAGGGCCACCTGCATTGATCTGAAGTCAGGACATTAAGGTACGAAAAATAGTGACTTCCACAGAGAATTATTGTGATCTGATATATAGACAAAGAAGGTGTTTTCTAATTCGGGATCGTCGCTGGAGGGACTACTATCATATCTCATCTGTTTGACGAGTCTGCACTCTTGGGAGGACGATCCTTCGGAGATCCGGTGAGAGAACGAAGACAGTCCGACGTACAGTCGAAACTGGAGCTGCCCGAGGAGGACAGCTTAGATCTGAATCTGATAACCTTTCTTTATCTGTATTGTCTATATCATCACTGTCTTAGTCTACTTCTAGTCCACTCCTGTACTATCATGTATTATACATTAAATGTTGTTACGATGACGGCACTCGAGTCGAGTCTCTTGTATGGGATGAGCCCCTAGTGGTAGGGTCCCAAGGTCATAAGAGGGAGAACAAGTAGCGTCCAATTGTCTGAGGGGTCAGGAAACTAACTCCACAAGAATTTTGACCAGAACCTGTCCCATAGTTATACGTGTTACGATAGACCAGCCCAGCCCCCTCTTCCTGAATATTGTTACAGTAGTAAACATATGGCGAAGGTGTAAACGACTTTTTCCGTAATCCTGTATATCCACATGAGGAACAAAGATGCGCGAGATTCGGCAGCGGATCGCGTCGCGTTCGTTATTTACGTTGTATGTGAGCTGGTCCCTCAGAAAGCAAAGACAAACTACTGAGCGTAATCTTGCCAAGAACATTAACAACAGCTGATAAACGCTGATGTTGAGTGCAAAGTCCTTAAAGGGATATACAACTTTAAAAAAGAACACACACACACACACACACACACACATATATATATATATATATATATATATATATATATATATATATATATATATATATATATATATATATATATATATATATATATATAGACAGGGAACACATAAGTGATAAAGTGATATATAAGTTATATATATATATATATATATATATATATATATATATATATATATATATATATATATATATATATATATATATATATATATATACACACACACATATATATATACACATATATATACATATCTTATATATATATATATATCTTATATATAGAAAAGGATGTATGTATGTGTGTGTGTGTGTGTGTGTGTGTGTGTGTGTCCTTTATGCGTTCGCAAACGATCCATCCGATTGAGATGACATTTTCTGCACGTCTTCCTCTCATTCCCGCGCTGTTAACTGTCATAGTTTTTTTTTCCTTCCTCCTCCTCCCTCCTCCCCCTCCCTAAATACGTACGTAAATATATGATGATGATGATGAAAGAATCCCTGAACCACAACGCTAGGAAAAGCGAAGAAAATGACGTGACTACACAGAATCGTCACACGGCAATGTCAATAACAACTCATTTTTTATGTGTAAAGAAGTTATCTACAGTCATGTAGAAGGGAAGAACAATCAATGGAAGGACCGAAATCACAGAACCTAGACGAGTATGAATTGGGAATGGCGAACTCCCTCCTCCTCCCTTCTCCTTCTCTCTCCTCCTCCTCCCTCTACCTCCTCCCCCTCTCTCCTCCTCCTTCCTCCTCCTAATCCCTCTACCTCCTCCTCCTCCCTCCTCCTCCTCTCTCCTTCTCCTCCCACCTCCTCCACCCTCTACCTCCTCCTCCCTCCTCCTCTTCCTCCTCCCTCTTCCTCCTCCATACTCCTCCTCCATCTTCCTCC
>JACEFZ010016038.1:0-28927 GCA_014155875.1 Cepaea nemoralis
GCCGTGTCTACAGTGTTGTCTCCTGGATACAAGCTGTGGCTGTCACAGTTCGCAGATAACACTCATCATATGTTTGAGCCGTGTCCTACAGTGTTGTCTCCTGGATACAAGCTGTGGCTGTTACAGTTCGCAGATAACACTCATATGTTTGAGCCGTGTCTACAGTGTTGTCTCCTGGATACAAGCTGTGGCTGTCACAGTTCGCAGATAACACTCATCATATGTTTGAGATAATCATCGCAGTCATCACCAAGTGCCATCGCTGCAGTGAGAGTTGGCAATTTTCAGTCTTCCAGCACACTCTCCCCTGCATCTTCGGGGTATACGTTTACAGGTTTCCTACAGCCCATCTGTTTATGTTGTTCATCCACACATAACATTGTCTTCCTCTTGCACGCGTCCCTCCACTTATCTCTTGAGCACATCGTTTTTATTTTCTTCGCTGGTTGTGAACTCTAGCGCAGTCCGTATAGCTACTTCTAGTAGCAGTAGACTGCATTTTGCGTGTGGATTAGCTTTTCCTTTTACCAGTGTCCCTCGCCATCAGACGAACCCACTCCGACTTCATGAGCTACTTGTAATTTACGTCCTCAGGTCAAAAATGAGAAATCAACATGTTAGTCCAACTGACCAGTGTAGGGGTTGAACCTACTACCTCGGCATCAGCGCACCGGAAGTTTAAGAGCCATCGTTCTGATTGATTTGGCCATACTGACCTCAGCACATCATTTAATAGACGTAATAGTGACCACATCGTCCATTGAGTAGTGGCAGTGGTCCTATAAAACTAGGGCTAGTATCATGTACACGATTCCCGTCATGACGTGAAAACCCCTTACTTAGATTCATAGCACACACTGTTGCCAGTCTGTGAGATGCTGGTGGGTTTATATATACTAATCAGGAGTTTATCAGGTGGACTGACGAGCATCCTTCCATTATGGGATGTTTACGCTAGAATTGAAGAACATACATCACGGAGCTGTTTATGAATCTCCCGGGACCAGCCTTCTAGCTGGAATCCCATAGCCATAAAGTTTATTCCCCTGAACAGATACAAGATCAAACGTAGGCACCGACATAAACTCGATTGTGGCACGGCACGTTTGTTGAATATAAATGTATTCATTACAGGCTCACCTGGTGGTAGGTCGCCTGACTTCAAACATGGCCGTTATTGTGTGCGAGTTTGTGCTAGCCGTGTTTGTTTGTTTACGTGTGTTTGTTTGTGTTTGTCGTGGGATGTGAGGTGCAAGAAGCTACTAGTAACGCTGTCGGTTTTATTAGACGGGCCTGACTGTTGTGGTGGTAATCGATCCTGTACATGTCGCTCCATGTCGCTGATTTCCATAGATTGACAACTGCTACATTATTTATGTGAACGCTGCTCCGACATAGTCATTTAAGTGAAGTCAACGACATGGTAGTTGTGTTTTTAGGACATTTCAATCCATTTGTATGTCTGTTCCCCACACATACACTCACAGACCCACACGCGGAATCGATGTGTTTCACTGATCACGCTTACCGAATTAAAGAACGTCGCATCTGTTCCTAATTGAACATTTCATGGCTGGTTCAAAATGTACTGAATTACACGGACTATGAAACAGATACTTTCATTGCAGAGTTAGGCAGATATAGCGTTATAGGTCGCCGGAAGTACTCAGGAACAAGCAAATCTGGCATACTTTCAGTTGGATAAGTGCACAGAGTGACAACATGATGTTCGTGTCGTCTTCTTGCCTGTTTTGCCTGACGGTTTGAGGATATGAATAGAGTGCTAAAACTAATTCCGCTATGAGACTTATACGCCCGATGATTTGTTTGCATTTCTTGTCCCATATATCCACCTCATGAAGACGGCGATTGAATTCTTTCTCCCAAGTGTGTAAGAACAATATTTATTTTTGTGGATTACACAGTTGGCAGTCGCCATTAGTAATCCGACACTTTTACTTCAGGTCTTTTGATGACGTCTGGATTTTGTATTTCACTAACCTCTTTCCTAATATGACGTCTTCATCTGTCTGTTCTTGTGTCATGAAGCACTTTGTACAAACTCACTGAAATAATCTGTTTCTATATTTTAAATGGCTATCTCTGGCGCTGATAACGTAGAGTGGGGAGGAAAGTCCTGCTCATTTCGTTTCTAGTGTCAGCTGGTGATGAAATGACCACTCACTTCTACTGTCCTGCCTGTTCATCAACATACCTGCTGCTTGAGAGCCTTAAACTTGCCTTGGTCAGTTGTATATTATCGTACATTTCATGTATATCTCTCACCCATCCTCTCACTTGCTCACAAACATAAACACTGTTCTCGGTTATCTGTGATAAGTCTGGCAAACACATGCTGAAGTGATACAGGAAATTGGTGCAACTCTCGCGTGCTGTCATTTCCCTGATATGTCTTTGATAATCACGTGGCTAGGAAATGGGGTTACAGGAAGTGCCATATGAAATATTGCCACCTTTGATATTTGCTGGGTGTTATCTCCGCGTACAGGCCAGGCAAAACAGATAAGGCACGGGAGACAGGTAACCAGAGGATGTTTAGACTAACTTGTGACTACTTTGATGTAAATAGCTCTTGTACTCATGGACTTGTTTATGTTCTCTCTCTCTCTCTCTCTCTCTCTCTCTCTCTCTCTCTCTCTCTCTCTCTCTCTCTCTCTCTCTCTCTCTGTGTGTGTGTTTTTCCTCTCTCCAGGTTCCTTTCAGAATGTGAAACTCTCTCTCTCTCTCTCTCTCTCTCTCTCTCTCTCTCTCTCTCTCTCTCTCTCTCTCACTCTCTCTCTCTCTCTCTCTCTTCTCTCTCTCTCTCTCTCTCTCTCTCTCTCTCTCTCTCTCTCTCTCTCTCTCTCTGTGTGTGTGTGTGTTTTTCCCTCTCTCCAGGTTCCTTTCAGAATGTGAAACTCTCTCTCTCTCTCTCTCTCTCTCTCTCTCTCTCTCTCTCTCTCTCTCTCTCTCTCTCTCACTCTCTCTCTCTCTCTCTCTCTCTCTCTCTCTGTGTGTGTGTGTTTTTCCCTCTCTCCAGGTTCCTTTCAGAATGTGAAACTCTCTCTCTCTCTCTCTCTCTCTCTCTCTCTCTCTCTCTCTCTGTGTGTGTGTGTGTTTTTCCCTCTCTCCAGGTTCCTTTCAGAATGTGAAACTCTCTCTCTCTCTCTCTCTCTCTCTCTCTCTCTCTCTCTCTCTCTCTCTCTCTCTCTCTCTCTCTCTGTATATATCTGTGTGTATGTTGTTTGGGTCTGTAAATGTATATAAGGCCTTAACTATATTTAGTATACTGACACTCATAGAAGTAAAGGCAACAAGTAGAGAATAGAGGACACACGAGACAATATAGAAATTACAATGTGTAGGCACACTGAGATTGGAACCTGCCGCCTCTAACTGATGACAGCGAATGGTTGAAGGAGCAAGTGGACATCGTGGATCCGTCAACTGGACACTCGAAACAAGCCGTGATTCATGATGACATCATAATTAGGCTGTCTTAACTGGCCGTGCGTTTAACCACACATTTCTTCAATCAGTCACTGACGTCGTTTAGAGGCAGCATGTTCGAATCTTGGCGTGACTAAAGCTTTGATTGGTTATAGTGTCTAGTATATCCTCTCATCTGTGCTCCTTTCCATTCCTCATCAATGTGCCAATCAATACCCGTGCATGTATTTCTCATACTATACCACTGGCCTAGTAGGGTGGTCCAGTCATTGGTAGGTCTGTGAGATTATTTATAAACGTGTGAACGTCTTTGTGTGAAGAGGTGAAGACAATTGCGTTGGCGCTGGGTAGGGCAAACATTGAGAAAGACAGAGTATGACTAAAACAGCCTCTTTCCGGAACCCACAAGGATAGAGGGAGAGACAAAAGCCCACGGAGAAGAGGAGGACATGGGGAGGACATGGATGTAGCTGCGTGGATTAGCTAAGGACGTGACAACTGGCAGTACGTTGGTTGAGGGACTCTGCCTCAGTGGCAGATACAGGGCGAAAGAAAAGGACACTAACGTCTGTGTAGATGTGTGGAGTCATTATCTGAGATTGTTACGTCATGTAGGTATGTTAGTATATGTGAGGACTTCTGTAATGTAAATATGAGGGCTATTGAAATATGTAATACTGTACACTTGACTAAAAGTGTGAAGTTGTCGTAAGTAAATGGAAATGTCTGCATAAATAGATCTTATTCTTTACAGACAAATCAATAGATGTCATTCTTTACAGAAAAAAATCAAAAGGTTCTGATCTTATATTACAGACTTATTTCAAAATGCCAGTTGCATGGTCTTAACAAGATGTTTCATTCAACCCCAACATTGTTGGCTGTTTGCGATTTTCTAGGCAACTTTACGTTCAGTAATTTGCTATAGCTTGCTGAACGACCAGTTGCTCATGCCCTTGTGAAGATGAGCGGAATGCAGCTTGCTTCCAAATTGCCCGCAGCTGACTTTGAACCATGTATGTTGGAATTGTGAAACTGAGTTCATAACCTGCAAGTCCGCAGAAGTCGTTACAGAGTTCCTAAACAACTACATTGGAACTGGTAACGTGACCTCTTCCCACTCTGTGCATAGTATATGTGAACTCGGCAGTAATCCACTTATCTGCAGTCATAAATCGCAGCACTTGATGATGCTTACAAACCTACTAATCCACATCATTCTTGGAGATCTTATCACCAAGTGCCATCTCTTTCTGCAGCTCATAGATGACTGCAGTGAACTCTCCTGCATGGCTCTCATCCTACAGTTAAGGAGAATCTGCTCCGCCGTTCTTCAATCAGTCCTGTTGGCCTCATAAAGTAGACAGAGGAAGATGAAAGAGACGATAATAGTATACGTGATTGGGCACTTAACCTGACCTGGCTCTCGTGGCAAGTGGTTGGCTGCCGCTGGGAATAGATGGCCCTCACCTGTTCAGTGATTCACCATCTTCAGCTGTGATCACACCGATGTTGTTGTTTTGTTGTTGCATTGTATCGTTACTCGCTCAGCTTGTCGCTCACTGCTTGGGTATCTAATTGTCAGACTCATTAGTGTACTGACTTATGGAGTAATTTGCTGACTGATCGATACAGGGAGGAGGGAATCACTGACACTACATGATGTATTGGGTGGTCGACTGAATGATTGACAGTGTAACTGACTGATGTAAACACTGACCTACACACCCTCTGATGTCCCCAACATACCCAACGACTGACCGACCATCACACCCACTGACTGTCTGACTGACTGACGTTCCTACTGACTTCTTAACTCGCCGAGGCACTGATTTAGCAACGTAACTCAATCGTTCACTGACTAACTGGTTTATTCATTGTCATACTATCCGACTCGGCGTGGTCGGCAGAATACAATCGCGCGGTCTTAACTTTCATGTGCGCTGATGGCGGGGTAGGCAGTTCAATCCTTACATTTCACGTGCGCTGATGGCGGGGTAGGCTGTTCAAACCTTAAATTTCATTTGTGCTGATGGCGGGGTAGGCAGTTCAATCCTTACTTTCATGTGCGCTGATGGCAGGGTAGGCAGTTCAACCCTTAAATTTCATGTGCGCCGATGGCGGGGTAGGCAGTTCAATCCTTACATTTCATGTGCGCTAATGGCGGGGTAGGAAGTTCAACCCTTACATTTCATGTGCGCTGATGGCGGGGTAGGCAGTTCAACCCTTAAATTTCATGTGCGCTGATGGCGGGGTAGGCAGTTCAACCCTTAAATTTCATGTGCGCGGATGGCGGGGTAAGCAGTTCAATCCTTACATCGACATTAAGTTAGACTTCAACCTTGACATCTCGTTCAGAATGTAATGGAAGCTAATGAACATACAGTTGCCTCAACGTCCTGCATCGTCCTGCAAACATTTGTTTACAATCTGACTGACCTGCCCACTAAGTCACTGATGCACTCACTCACTCACTGACCAACTCACTGATGTATTGACTGACTAACAAACCTATCGACAGCCGCACTAAACCGTCAGCACATTAGTGAACTCATAAACAAGATCTACACAATGAAAGCTGCATTTACTATTGCACTCCAGACCCCACTAACCCACTGCCTGTGTTTGTGACTGACTCACAGGACAAACACACTGACTGACAATGTGGCCCGCCTATTGATCCGTGTCGTCAGTCACTATTGACTTGTCAAATGGCTGATGGACTGGCTTAACTGGATTCGTTAATTGGCTCACCGACTGGTTTAACCTTTGCCTGTTTATTGTTCTTGTGCGTTTATTGGGAAGTAGACAGACCTGCTGTTGTTGACGCTGACCTATATCAACCATTCTCAGCGTTCCTTTCTTCCGGAGACTTTGGCTTCTTTTAAATGTAACCAGCGGCGTATCTGATTGATATTCCTGGGATGCGTTTATTTGTGTGTAAAAACCCGATGTCTGGTAGACGACAGGAACGTTGGGGCTCACGGGAGAATTGTGGGAAAGTGCCCAGTACATCAACCTGGATTGGTGTTGACTGCAACATCATGTGATATTTGAAAACTCAGTTGATGCTGCTGTGTATATCACCCAACCTTTCTACACACATGTGCGCGCGCACAGCCACATATAGGTTTCATTAAGAGGACAACATCGAGAGATGGGCGCGACAGAATATGTTGTTAGACTGCACCATTAAGGCAAGTACAAAGTGCAGTATATGTATTGGAGTCAATCTTCGCCGCTAAGACGATAGTTGATCTATGTGGAAACGGCGGTAGTTTTCTCAAGGGAAAACAGCCAGAAGTAGGCAACGCCATAAACGCACTGAACACTTGGTAATAGAGCGCTATCGGGTCAACAGTCCAGGCCTGATTCCTGACGCCGATGGTGTGGGATGGCTGGTCAGAATCGCCCCTGCAGACCGGTTATGATTTTACATGATTGCGATGATGCTTATGATTTTATCAGACAAGGATATGAAGGATTCAACCACTACTTGGTCTCAGCGTAACTATTTGCGAAAATAGAATAACGAGACCTTCTGATTGGGGCATAAATGTAAAGGAACAGAATAACGAGACCTTCTGATATAGGCATAAGTGTATTGGAAAATAGAATCACGAGATTTTCTTATCTCGACATAACAATATGGGAACAGAATAACGAGATCTTCTGTTCAAACCCTTGCCTTCACAGACAAACCTTTGGTGCTCGGTGATCCGTGAGCTCGAGACTGCCCGGAGTCCTAGTATTTGGAAAACAATAACGTCTTGCCACTCTTAAGGATTGAACCCTGACCACTTTGTTGGTTAGCAAAGACTTCAGCCAGTACGTTGCCACGTCTAGTACTCACTGAAATACTAATTTCAGTTATTGACGTGGAAAACCCCACTACATGAAGCTACTGTGGTCAACTGGAAGGAACAAGTCATGAAAAGAAAAAAGAGAGAGAGAGAGAGAGAGAGAGAGAGAGAGAGAGAGAGAGAGAGAGAGAGAGAGAGAGAGAGAGAGAGAGAGAGAAACAATCTGTCATACTCGAGCTAGTCAGTCCGAAGACTGCCGTTGAAGTCTTCTGTTCATGTTACTCCATTCTCCCATGTTCTCTGAGGAATTGTTGTGCAGTCAATTGTTCATGTTATTTCATTCTCCCATCCTCTAAACATTTCTCTTCAGGATTGTTGTTGAAGTCACCTGTTCATGTTACTTCATTCTCCCACGTTCTCTGATGTTCTCTTCGGAATTGTTGTGCAGCCAATTGTTCATGTTATTTCATTCTCCCATCCTCTAAACATTTCTCTTCAGGATTGTTGTTGAAGTCACCTGTTCATGTTACTTCATTCTCCCACGTTCTCTGATGTTCTCTTCGGAATTGTTGTGCAGCCAATTGTTCATGTTATTTCATTCTCCCATCCTCTAAACATTTCTCTTCAGAATTGTTGTTGAAGTCACCTGTTTATGTTACTTCATTCTCCCATACTCTAAACATTTTACTTCAGGATTGTTGTTGAAGTCAGCTGTTTATGTTACTTCATTCTTCCATACTCTAAACATTTTACTTCAGGATTGTTGTTGAAGTCACCTGTTCATGTTACTTCATTCTCCCATACTCTAAACATTTTACTTCAGGATTGTTGTTGAAGTCACCTGTTCATGTTACTTCATTCTCCCATACTCTAAACATTTCTCTTCAGGATTGTTGTTGAAGTCACCTGTTCATGTTACTTCATTCTTCCATACTCTAAACATTTTACTTCAGGATTGTTGTTGAAGTCACCTGTTCATGTTACTTCATTCTTCCATACTCTAAACATTTTACTTCAGGATTGTTGTTGAAGTCACCTGTTCATGTTACTTCATTCTCCCATACTCTAAACATTTTACTTCAGGATTGTTGTTGAAGTCAGCTGTTTATGTTACTTCATTCTTCCATACTCTAAACATTTCTCTTCAGAATTGTTGTTGAAGTCACCTGTTCATGTTACTTCATTCTCCCATACTCTAAACATTTTACTTCAGGATTGTTGTTGAAGTCAGCTGTTTATGTTACTTCATTCTTCCATACTCTAAAACATTTCTCTTCAGAATTGTTGTTGAAGTTCAGCTGTTCATGTTACTTCATTCTTCCATACTCTAAACATTTTACTTCAGGATTGTTGTTGAAGTCAGCTGTTTATGTTACTTCATTCTTCCATACTCTAAACATTTCTCTTCAGAATTGTTGTTGAAGTCAGCTGTTTATGTTACTTCATTCTTCCATACTCTAAACATTTTACTTCAGGATTGTTGTTGAAGTCAGCTGTTTATGTTACTTCATTCTTCCATACTCTAAACATTTCTCTTCAGAATTGTTGTTGAAGTCAGCTGTTTATGTTACTTCATTCTTCCATACTCTAAACATTTCTCTTCAGAATTGTTGTTGAAGTCACCTGTTCATGTTACTTCATTCTCCCATACTCTAAACATTTTACTTCAGGATTGTTGTTGAAGTCAGCTGTTTATGTTACTTCATTCTTCCATACTCTAAACATTTCTCTTCAGGATTGTTGTTGAAGTCACCTGTTCATGTTACTTCATTCTCCCATACTCTAACATTTTACTTCAGGTTGTTTGTTGAAGTCACCTGTTCATGTTACTTCATTCTCCCATACTCTAAACATTTTACTTCAGTATGGTTATTGAAGTCGCTGGTCATGTTACTTCATTCTCCCATACTCTAAACATTGCTCTTCAGAATTGTTGTTGAAGTCACTGTTCATGTTACTTCATTCTTCCATACTCTAAATATTTCTCTTCAGGATTGTTGTTGAAGTCACCTGTTCAGGTTACTTCATTCTCCATGCTCTAAACATTTCTCTTCAGAATTGTTGTTGAAGTCACCTGTTTCATGTTACGTTCATTCTTCCATACTCTAACATTTCTCTTCAGGATTGTTGTTGAAGTCCACCTGTTTATGTGACTTCATTCTCCCATAATCTAAACATTTCCTCTTCAGGATTGTTGTTGAAGTCACCTGTTCATGTTACTTTCATTCTCCCATACTCTAAACATTTTACTTCAGAATTGTTGTTGAAGTCACCTGTTCATGTTACTTCATTCTCCCATACTCTAAACATTTTACTTCAGGATTGTTGTTGAAGTCAGCTGTTTATGTTACTTCATTCTTCCATACTCTAAACATTTCTCTTCAGAATTGTTGTTGAAAGTCAGCTGTTCATGGTACTTCATTCTCCATACTCTAAACATTTTACTTCAGGATTGTGTTGAAGTCAGCTGTTTATGTTACTTCATTCTTCCATACTCTAAACATTTCTCTTCAGAATTGTTTGTTGAAGTCAGGCGTTTACGGTTACTTCATTCTTCCATACTCTAACATTGTACTTCAGGATTGTTGTTGAAGTCAGCTGTTTATGTTACTTCATTCTTCCATACTCTAAAACATTTCCTCTTCAGAATTGTTTGTTGAAGTCAGCTGTTTATGTTACTTCAATTCTTCCATACTCTAAACATTTCTCTTCAGAATTGTGTTGTTGAAGTCACCTGTTCATGTTACTTCATTCTCCCATACTCTAAACATTTCTACTTCAGGATTGTTGTTGAAGTCAGCTGTTTATGTTACTTCATTCTTCCATACTCTAAACATTTCTCTTCAGGATTGTTGTTGAAGTCACCTGTTCATGTTACTTCATTCTCCCATACTCTAAACATTTTACTTCAGGATTGTTGTTGAAGTCACCTGTTCATGTTACTTCATTCTCCCATACTCTAAACATTTTACTTCAGGATTGTTATTGAAGTCAGCTGGTCATGTTACTTCATTCTCCCATACTCTAAACATTTCTCTTCAGAATTGTTGTTGAAGTCAGCTGTTCATGTTACTTCATTCTTCCATACTCTAAATATTTCTCTTCAGGATTGTTGTTGAAGTCACCTGTTCATGTTACTTCATTCTCCCATGCTCTAAACATTTCTCTTCAGAATTGTTGTTGAAGTCACCTGTTCATGTTACTTCATTCTTCCATACTCTAAACATTTCTCTTCAGGATTGTTGTTGAAGTCACCTGTTCATGTTACTTCATTCTCCCATACTCTAAACATTTCTCTTCAGGATTGTTGTTGAAGTCACCTGTTCATGTTACTTCATTCTCCCATACTCTAAACATTTTACTTCAGGATTGTTGTTGAAGTCACCTGTTCATGTTACTTCATTCTTCCATACTCTAAACATTTCTCTTCAGGATTGTTGTTGAAGTCACCTGTTCATGTTACTTCATTCTCCCATACTCTAAACATTTCTCTTCAGGATTGTTGTTGAAGTCACCTGTTCATGTTACTTCATTCTCCCATGCTCTAAACATTTCTCTTCAGGATTGTTGTTGAAGTCACCTGTTCATGTTACTTCATTCTCCCATACTCTAAACATTTCTCTTCAGGATTGTTGTTGAAGTCAGCTGTTCATGTTACTTCATTCTCCCATACTCTAAACATTTCTCTTCAGGATTGTTGACGTCAGCTGTTCATGTTACTTCATTCTCCCATACTCTAAACATTTCTCTTCAGGATTGTTGAAGTCAGCTGTTCATGTTACTTCATTCTCCCATACTCTAAACATTTCTCTTCAGGATTGTTGTTGAAGTCAGCTGTTCATGTTACTTCATTCTCCCATACTCTAAATATTTCTCTTCAGGATTGTTGTTGAAGTCAGCTGTTCATGTTACTTCATTCTCCCATACTCTAAACATTTCTCTTCAGGATTGTTGTTGAAGTCAGCTGTTCATGTTACTTCATTCTCCCATACTCTAAACATTTCTCTTCAGGATTGTTGTTGAAGTCAGCTGTTCATGTTACTTCATTCTCCCATACTCTAAACATTTCTCTTCAGGATTGTTGTTGAAGTCAGCTGTTCATGTTACTTCATTCTCCCATACTCTAAACATTTCTCTTCAGGATTGTTGTTGAAGTCAGCTGTTCATGTTACTTCATTCTCCCATACTCTAAATATTTCTCTTCAGGATTGTTGTTGAAGTCAGCTGTTCATGTTACTTCATTCTCCCATACTCTAAATATTTCTCTTCAGGATTGTTGTTGAAGTCAGCTGTTCATGTTACTTCATTCTCCCATACTCTAAACATTTCTCTTCAGGATTGTTGTTGAAGTCACCTGTTCATGTTACTTCATTCTCCCATACTCTAGACATTTCTCTTCAGGATTGTTGTTGAAGTCAGCTGTTCATGTTACTTCATTCTCCCATACTCTAAACATTTCTCTTCAGGATTGTTAGCTGTTCATGTTACTTCATTCTTCCATCCTCTAAACATTTCTCTTCAGGTTTGTTGTTGAAGTCAGCTGTTCATGTTACTTCATCTTCCCCCCCCCCCCCCCCCATGCTCTAAACATTTCTCTTCAGGATTGTTGTTGAAGTCACCTGTTCATGTTACTTCATTCTCCCATGCTCTAAACATTTCTCTTCAGGATTGTTGTTGAAGTCACCTGTTCATGTTACTTCATTCTCCCATGCTCTAAACATTTATCTTCAGGTTTGTTGTTGAAGTCAGCTGTTCATGTTACTTCATTCTCCCATGCTCTAAATATTTCTATTCAGGTTTGTTGTTGAAATCAGCTGTTCATGTTACTTCATTCTCCCATACTCTAAACATTTCTCTTCAGGATTGTTGAAGTCAGCTGTTCATGTTACTTCATTGTCCCACACTCTAAACATTTCTCTTCAGGATGTTTGAAGTCAGCTGTTCATGTTACTTCATTTTCCCATGTTCTCTGCAGTACTCTTCAGCGCAATTTAAATCAATAAATATGTAGGACTGGCGAAAACGCCGTGCTCCTATTCGGGTCGCCCGGGTTTGAATCTTCGGTAAGGTATTTTCTTTCTATCAGGGAAAAAAATAGGACCCTATTCTGCCCTGTTCGCAGCGACTGCACTAACCAGGCGGCCTTAATTCTTTAGGCTTAAGACCCCCTTTCCCCCCCCCCCCCCCCCCCCCCCCCCCCCACACACACACACACACACCCTCCCGTCCTACACCGCAAGGTTCTATAGGCAGTAATAACAGTAGTATAGACATTAGTCAGCACAGACAGAGCAAGACAGACGAGCAAATGACAAAATTAGGTAGGGTTACAGTTAAACTGACAGAGCCAGAGAGAGAGGCAGAGGGACAAATGGCAAAGATAGGTATGGTTAGAGACATAAATTGGTACAGCGAGACAGAAGGACGAAAAAAGGATCGAGACAGACAGCGACAAATGACAGAGCTATATACAGATACGGACGACTAGAAGTTGGCATAGACAGGACGCCACAGGAGGGGGGAAAGGGGACAGCGTGAGACAGACTTGAGACCAAGAGACAGAGGGAATGAGAGAGGTTAAAGTAATTATGTCGTGAGTGTACAAACCTCGCGGCGCAGGCTATCCAGTGGAGTCGGAGACCCGATGTATCGGAGAAATCCCCGTGGATTGTATCGGTTTGTTCTCATACGAGCTTTGATGTTGAAATGTGCCAGTTCCAACTGTTGTATTAAACCTTGCCACATGAAAGCACTTCTTTATCGTTTGAACATTAACACATTGATTATCGTTTTTCCTGCCTTCTACAAGCCCGCACATTCTTCTCCCTGAAATCGTTTCGTTTCTATTAATCCTAACACGGATTATAGTTGCATGGGTTGTGATCGAACAAACACATCAAGAGACAAGCACCCAGAGCCCAACGTTTCAGTGATTGGAATCTTCGTCAGTGGGATTTCCATTCTACTAATCGCAGTCTTGATCATAGGGGCCGGGCTGGAGTAATGGCTAGTGGGTTTGCTTGCCAAGAGAGGGGTCCCGGTTCAGTCCCCAGTGTAACCTCCTCTATCACATCTAGTGTAACCTCCTGTAACTTATCCACTGCCACCTCCTGTGACTTTTCTAGTGCAATCTCCGATCTCTACTTCTCTGTGCGTGCATTTTCTCTAGCATACATTTTGATCTCTACTTCAATGTGTTTCAATTTTTCAGTAAACCGCCATTCTCTACTTCTCAGTACACGCATTTCTCCCTTAACCTGTTATCTCTACTTCTCTGTCCGTGCATGTCTCTAGTATAACCACCTATCCTTACCTCTTTGAGTGCAGTTCTGTGCATGTACTTCTAACGCTATTTCAATTGCCTCCAGAGCTTCACAATTGCTATTTCTCTCTGCCGCTTGCATCGACTGCGTGCATTCAAGCTCCATTACATCGCATTATTCAGTTTTACATGATTGCTTTAGTGTCTAGTACACGCACAAACACACACACACACACACACACACACACATCACATGCTGAGTGCATAGAGCAGCCCCTCATTGTCGTCTAAGCGCTGGGATAGCAAGACGCAACAAGGTGATTTATCTAGGCTGGAAAACAACAGTTTAACTCTTGCGATCAGATCCAGCTACAGCTCAAATGGCCTGTTCCGTGAAATAAATGGCTCTCTGTGGGGAGAACAAGGCTAAACACGATCTGACTCCATCTGTACACCTCCATTGCTGATTTATTACCGACAACGACATCGGTTAGGACTGTTGTAAAGAGGAAGCTGGACAGCCAGAAGAAATGGAATAATTGATTTTATATATATTTATGGAGAGATGGAAATTGATGGGGAAATTGTCTGTAAGAGAAAGATTGAAAACGAGACACCAGCGTTGTAGCCAGTTTGGTGATAGCGTGGAAGTTGGACATGCGAAGTCTAGATAGATGGTGCCCTCAGGTGGAGTTGAGGGTTCTGTGTGTACTTCGACAAGACGCTGATTTCTTTTGGTGACGGCTGGGTGGACTATGATGTTCCCATTGTCTGAATATGCTCTTGTCATGAGCGGATGTATTCCGTGACCGCTTGAGAGATCTCTGGAGAATGCTATCGTATGTCTCAGTCGGTGCATGTGATCTGGGCAAGGATTGCCATCTTTTCCTTGAGAATTGTATTTCTTGTCCCTCCCTCTCTCTCTCTCTCTCTCTCTCTCTCTCTCTCTCTCTCTCTCTCTCTCTCTCTCTCTCTCTCTCTCTCTCTCTCTCTCTGTCTCTTTGTCTTTGTCTTTCTCTCTACATCTTCTCTCTCTCTCTCTCTCTCTCTCTCTCTCTCTCTCTCTCTCTCTCTCTCTCTCTCTCTCTCTCTCTCTCTGCTTATCTGTGGCATTTGTTGCTTTGATAATTGTCATTCTTGTATGTGGGTGTGTGTATGTCTGTGAGAGTGAGAGGGGGAAGAGGGAGAGCGAGAGGGAGAGAGTTACTTGGACAACGTGATCATCTTTGATATCTGTTGTATCTGTTGGCTTGATAAGTGTATAAGTGTATGTTAGTTAGTTAGTTAGTTAGTTAGTTAGTCGACAGATCATCCTCGTTGCACATCGAACCATTCAGTCCATAAGTGCTCGGATCCCCTCCTCAGCAAATCCCGCAGCGTGTAGCGGCTAACGACGCCAGTTCTGTGTTGGTTTATCAATCTTCTTTGGCTTCCTGCGTAGTGTTCTTGTTTGGCCACCCCTCTTTTAATTTACTGCTCCCGCAGTCTGGCCATTGTTGTAGATTCACAGTCATCACTTGGTTCTCGCAAAAGTCTCACTTCTCGTAGAGCATTCAGAATGTCAGCCTGGTCAATGGCGCGTCCGCCCTCCACAGTAGCCTCACCTGCGAGCTTGTCAGCCCGCTCATTTCCTTGTACTCCCGCATGACCTGGCACGAAGATGAAACTAATCTTTGCCAGCCGAGACCGCTTCAGAGGCAGCAACCATTCTCTTCGGATCGACCCCTCCTCTATCCTCTTGATCATGTTCATTGAGTCGCTAAGGAAACAAGCCCTAGTGAATGTCTGTGTCTCGAGCCATGTTATTGCTTTACTTACTGCCATGACTTCCATGGTCAGGCTACTTGTGGTTTCAGTGAAAGCACCAGAGTCCTCCTTCACAATTCTCCCTCCGGCCCGAGCTGTAAAGGCCCATGAGCTTCTCACATGTCGGACGACCGACCCATCTGTGTAGATGACCGCGTCACCGTCTAGCGAATTCTCGAAAATCAACGCTTGTACTTCAGCCTCAACAGCAGCCGGATTTTCTTGTCTGCATTTTCTATCTAGTTGGATGCAAACTGAAAAGGATGTGCAGAAGTCTGTTGGCACTTGCACCCACTCCTCGCCAGGTTCTAAGTCCTCAAGTGAACACACCTGTTGAAGAATGTCTTCGGCTTGACCCATCCACGACCGTCCTCTTTTTAACCTGCTGCCCTTCACCTTCCTAATTTCACTATGCAGTGGATGTTGTGTGTTTGCGTTAATTCTGAGGTAGGCGCGTGCCCTGCAAACTTGTATTCTCTCTTCAATGGTTGGAAAATCAAGAAGGTAGCGCATCGCCCTGCATGCTGTATCTCTTGTACATCCAAGAATAATGCGCATAGCTTCATTCTGTATCCTTTCCATCCTTTCTATCTGCTTATGGCTGAGAGTCAGGATTGCCATTGCATACTCCAAAACAGACATGACCAGCCCCTCGTACAGAAGACATAGATGGCGCTGCTCACAGTTTGCTGCCGCCATCACCCGCATCGCTGCCAAACCCCGCTTGGCCTTTGTTATCACCTGGTCTATGTGCACATTATAAGCAAGGCTTCGATCAAACCGTATCCCCAGGTAATTCATTGCCTGCGTTCTTTCCACCGTCTCTGAACACAGCATTACAGTTGGTGTTGGATTGTTGACAATATGATTATTCAACGAGAACCAAGTCACTGTTGCCTTTGTTGGGTTGACCATTGCCCCAGCTTCATCACACCAAGTACTTATGCGATTGAGTTCGGTTTGTAGTTCCACAGCAACCTCCTCTCTATCCTTACCCTGACGATACACTAAAACATCATCGGCATACGACAATGTCCTGCCAGGTCCAGTGATCTGCTCACTGGTGATTCTCACTGTGTAGGCGTTGAACAGTACCGGAGATAATGGTGATCCCTGTGGTAGGCCAGGATATATTGTTGTTGGTTCCGAAGTCCAACTGCCACATCTAAAAACTACTTTCCGTTGGTAGAGGGCTGCAGCGATCCAACTAAGGAGGAATGGACTTACGTTTAGTTCAAGAAGCTGAAACATTAAAAAATCCAGTGGTACTCTGTTGTATGCGTCCTCAAGATCAATCGCTGCAGCAACGGTTTCAGTGCCTGAGTGGAAACCTTCATAGACATCATGGGCAAAGACTGCTGCATTGGTCCAGGTTTCTCTTTTTGGACGGTACCCACCCAGGGTAGGTGGGAAAACACCTTGCCTCTCTAGTTGGCTTGATATTTTCCTGGCAATTACCTTCTCCAGCAGCTTGCCTATTGTATTCTGCATGGTTATAATTCGATATCCCTGAATTTTTTTGTGGTCTTTGTCAGGCTTCGGCAAGGGAATCAGATAGCTGTGTAACCATTCCTCCTTGATGCTAGCACTCCCTATACTGTTGTTGTACATGTCTGCTAGTTTCTCTAGCTCATTGTCGGTACACCTATTTATGTCGTCGTATCTTATGCCATCAGGACCTGGAGCACTGTTTTTTTATCGTCGAAGCACAGCCTTGATTTCTTTCACTGTCACTGTGTCTTCATCCGAAGTGTTCTGGGCCTTGCATCTGTCTGAGGTGACCTCCTTGGCCAGATTTCGGCCTCCCATGTCTATCTGGTTGCTCTGCTCAAGGTAGCGTTCAAAGAGGGCTTTGCCCTTGTCCTCGTCAGTCCTCTGCCATGTGAGGTCAGCACCTTGGAAGTCTGTGAGAGTGAGAAGTGTATGTTGTGTTGCTAACTATGATTGTTGCATCCTTGTTCATGAGCTGGTCACTTTTATCATCGCTTTAAATGTCATTGTCATATACAACAGTGTGTGGTCGATAGGTTTATCGCTCGCGCCATACCTTCCTGTGCGCTGAATGAATCACCCAAAAAATGATAAGTAGATTGTGAGCTTTACTAAAACACGACTACAAGAGACAAATTGGACGTTGCGGCCAAAGCCTTTGTCAGCACAGGACAAACAAATACAAACCGACACAAACCTACATGAAACACACTATGACAATATTAAACTAATTAAAGGTACTTATCTGAATCCCTTGCTTGGAAAGACTGACACGCGTAAAGCTGTCAGTGGATTAATAGACCGGATGTATGGTACATGGGTCAAAGGTCAAGCGGGAGGGGGAGTGAAGGTGGAGAAGCGCCCATGTGCGCGGAAAAGTGAAAATTAGGACCGGCAAAAATGTCGCGGACGCAGTTCACAATTAGCAATTCTCGTTAAGTACTCGAAACACAGCTGCGGAAGATTACATTGTGTTGATCCTCACAGAGGGGCATGAGTCGCGGTTGTTCAGAAAACGATGGCAAAACACCGAACGCAAACCTGCCAAGAAAGTTGACTGCGACGTCCTATAAAGGACCTGCACGTACCTAGATGGTGGACTGTAAGCTAGGGGTGGGAGGGGGTGGGGTTTGGAAGTTAAATGAAACTGTGTTGGACATTGAGGCCGTGAGGGGAGAGTGTGCCTAACTGGAAGATGAGACGGGATCTTCCGATCCCGTTCGTGGGATGCGCATGATTTGATGGCCGTGACCTGTATGTCGGCCACGCCACGGTGGTCAGGACTGTTGAAATGCATGGATACTGGTTTGTGGACGCCGCTGGTGATATCAGAAAGATGTTGTCTAAATCTGTCACCAAGACGTATGCCTATCTCACCGACATATCTCATGTCGCATCGTGTGCAGGTAATCGCATAGATGACGTTGAGATTGATGCACGAGAAACCCTCACGGATGTGGAAGGTGACGTTCTTCCTCTGGCCAGTGAGGGGAGGGATCGCACTTTCGTTCCACATACCGGTCCGTTGGACTTTGACGTTGACATCTCATTCAGAAATCAGTGCAGAATAATGAACATGATCTTGTCTAGACAATCAACCTAGGGCTGATGGCTGCGTCCTGCAAAGGATGTGCAACAGTTGGTGCCATGTATGTTGCAGTAGATTTGGTTGTGTTTGACGTGTGCACAGAAAGCCAGAACACTGTTCATTGCGACTGCCTGGCAGACTGTCTACCTGAGTATGCGTGCGTGTGGGTGGGCATGGATATCTGTCTGGCTGTCAGTGTGTTCATATTTAACTGTCTGTGCGGATCTGTTTTTTCTTGTGTTTTATGTGTGTATAAACAACATGACAGATTAAACACATGCGTGCATAGAAGTGGAGCCACAGAATGCACACACAAACAGATATAACTAACATATACTCTATAATTGCATGTAATGTATTTTAATTCTATATACTTTACAAGCTATCACGTATCGCTATTTTGTGTCTCAGTGAGGCGTATCGCTCCCAAGTTCACCACTGCCCCCGAGGACGTGAAGATCATGCCCAACACAGACGTCAACCTGACTTGTATAGCCGTGGGATCTCCAGTTCCTTTTGTCAAATGGCGGCAGGGCGCCCTAGACCTCACCGGAGACGACAACATCCCCATTGGCAGGAACACCCTCACCTTGTCATCTGTGAAGGAGTCAGCAAACTACACGTGCGAGGCTTCCTCAGATCTGGGCAACATCGAGCATCATGTGCAGGTGATTGTGGAAGGTGAGTGACTTGTTGTGTGACAGTAGACTAGACTCACGGGTGTTGTCCTCACTAGTTGTTTTCTTCATTGTAGAAACTCGCTGCCTGACCAGGGTTTGCCGTGTGAGAGCAGGACCAGCTCTACGCTATGTTATTGTTGCTTTGGCCTAAGGTGGTTCGTTTGTCAGACACTGTAAGGTTTCATTTTCTAGAGAAGACATGCCCAAATAAGACACTGAAAACATGACACACGCACGCTTCTAGACCAGCAGGACTGACCTAATGCTTTTAGATAAATATCGGGGTACATTGGTTTTATAAGGATTTCATGTTACAAATAGGGTACTGTAGGTTTGTCCTGTAGGGATTACATACAACAGACAGGTACTGTAGGCTGGTCCTGTGGTTATTACAAACAGTAAACATGTTACTACTGTAGGTTGGTCCTGTAGGGATAACATACAACAGACAGGGTACTGTAGGCTGGTCCGTGGGTATTACTTACAGTAAACATGTTACTACTGTAGGTTGGTCCTGTGAGGTTTAATACAGGATTAGATTGGTTATGTAATGATTAATGAAACAAACAGGGAGGGTAGGTTGGTTCGCGGGTGTAGTAAATTCCTTCAAACAGTGTTGCTTGACTGTATAATGTCCACAGATGAGATAGTTTAGTCCTTAAAAAAATTAATGTAAGAAACGGTGGAGGTTAGTCTGTTAATAATTAAAGATAAGTAACCGGGTTGATTGGAACTATATGAGTTAAGTATCAATACCCATAGGGATAAGTTAACAACAATGAAAGACTCAGTATGTTTGAATAAGATAACATGTTCTTCGACTAGTACAATACAAAACGCAGGTGCTAAAGCAAATTAAAAATGATTGTAACAAACAGATAAAACAAAAACGAAACACTACCAATGTAAAACCCATTTAGTGAAAGGGAAACAGGAGGTACAAAGCAAGCAGTATCATAACCTGACGGACTTCATCCATTAACTCTACAATCACAAACTGGGAATTATGTGTGCATTTGTTCACACTGAAGACTGACCAGATGTGGAAACAGAAGAACACGCAGGTGTAGGTGAGAATGGAATAACAGAGAAGAAGGAGAAAGATGCGGATTAAGAAGGAGTGTGTGGAAGTAATCTTACAAAGTAGATATGACCTAAAATTTCTATACTTTCTGTATGGTAAGATTTTGCTGACATCCCCGAACTAATGTAAAATTATTTAATTTATGGGACATTAATTCGTCAAATGTTAAAAGACAACATTCCCAACGGCCTGATCCCAAACGTCAATGACTGATTACGATTAAAGTTAGCTTTAGAATCTCATACTGTAGAATGTCAATCATGAAACCTTACATGTGTCTCACAGTCCACATACTTTTACAGATATGATGTAGTAAGGCCAAACACATTGGCTTCAATCAAACTAACCGTAAATACCCACAACATAGTGGCTGGACCTGGCCCACACAGCGAACCATGGTCTACCTAACTTTGTGTAGGATTCTTTCAGTGTGTGTGTTTATAACTCTTCTACTAATCCTTTCAATATTGATATAGTTAGCCAATCACTCATCTTTGCTCTTACCTCCGATGGTCTGTAGTTACATTTAAGATGCCAAACTTAATGTAAATAAACCCAGAACTGCATGAACGACCTGGACATGGTTGCTGCAACTGACCACCATACAGCAGTAGGATGGTCCGTGCACATTTCATACAGGTGTATTGGATATTGTAAACACGTGATGGTGAAGTCTGTAGCGTGATAGTCCCCAGGCACCAGTGTTACCAAATCAGTGGTATGAAGACGGCATGTTCTGTCCCAGCCACATCTCCAGTGTGATTATTTCTCGAGATTTTGGGAGTTCTATGTCTTACTCGTGACGTAGGGTTTACGGATGCAGTTCGTAATCCCGCATACCGCGTTAGAAACAGCTGAAGGCGATTTGGCCGCAGACCACCTTGCTTTGGGTTGTTTTTTAATAAAATGGTATAGGTGTTGGTCGTTTAGAAAGCAATGGCAAACTACTGAATGTAAACTTGCCAAGAGATCACAAACAGCCAAAGATGTGACGCCCTGTAAAGGGTATGCAACTAACTGTTTTAATGTCGTACTAGTGTGCATGTCTTATATCTTATCTTTAAAGAATGATGGTAGTGCTATAATAATGATGGTAGTGCTATAATAATAATTATTATAATTATAATTCAACTGATGACTGCGGAGCAATGGTTGGAACACTGGCTTGTGAAATCTGCTTGTACAGCGAGATCTTTGCCCGAGTCAGTCACATATTATTATCTAGTTAGTTGTTGGTCCTTTTCTACAGGACGTTGCAATCATCCCCATAATTTATTGGCTGTTTGTGATTTTCTTGGCAATTTTACGTTCTGTAGTTTGCATTGGCTTTCTGCACCACTGACTTTGTTTCTATTTGTGAAACTCACACAAAGCGACCTGCTCCCGAATGTCCTGCGGCGGACTTCGAACCCTATATGTTGGGAGTGTGAAAATGAGCTCTCTGCCTTTAGGCCACAGACGCCCATATAGTATTATCTATGAGAGGTGACAGAAGGAAGAGGGCCGTGGTGTGGGTACAGGGATCATGGCTAGGGCCAAGGTGCACCAGGACAGACATGGTTATAGATAGATAGAGGAGGACACGCGCCGAGGAAGGGCCAGACGGACACATCAGACTGCGGCTGATGCAATTAGTATTGGGACTCTCCGCTGCTCTGTGAAGATGGGGACCGAGCGCGTTTGGAAATGTTCCGAGTTCATGATGTCGGTTCTGACGCAACTCAGGATTACACGCTAAAACAATATACCGCCATCTGTGAGAACATTACGCTTGCTGAAGAGAAGATCAAGAAAGGTCGTCTGAAGTGAGCAGAATTATAACAGATATAATACTTAGAAGTGATAAATTTATAGTTGAACTGAAACAGAAACTGGTCAACGGGGTACACTACAGAGAGATGTTCACAGGTGGACATGGGAAGAACTGGGAACATTCTGGTCCGTATTAATCTCTTCTGGGCTGTGTGCCACAGAGACGAAGGCGTGTTTGAAAGATGGACATTCGGGGATCAGTCAGGCCATTAACGTATTCAAATTTGCACTTTCATAAATATTGATTGACATTCATACACATGGAGACAAAGCAGGCGCATTAGGACACATAGACAACACAGAGACTGAACACCATCCGTGCACTAGATTGGAACTGTCACCTCGTGCCTAACTTGAAGCCAGAGTACAGTTGGGAAAGCCTCAAAGTACACTGTATCATATTGTTGGGCGATGGAATCATTTACGAGTGACAGATTCGAATCTGGTGTTTGCAGATCCGTTTAGTTTTGCTGTTGTCTATTGTGTCCTCGGAAAGCACGTCGAATCTACTAGTGGTCATAAATATCTGCTACATTATTAATCTCGTAATTGCTTTCTGGAAATGTGTGACGTGCAATCTCTTCACGCTCACCCACTGTGGGTGGATGTGTGCCACGGGAGGTTTATCGGTAACATCATCCCAGCTTCTTAAATGCAGCGCCAGACCTGTGTGTTGTGTGTACTGTTGTTGTGGTTTATTTGACCGGTGTCCAGTCTGTCTTTAGTTCCACGAACACTGGCTAACATCATGTCCACTACTCAGCTTTATGTGTCAGTTGCACATTACGGGCTTTGTGAACAGATACTGACCTTGCAAGTTACCCACAGTCATGGCTCACGGTTTATGTTGCTCATATTGTGTTACGGGTTTGTTGTAACATTGAAGGATCACGACTGCACCACGAAGTATGTTGGTCGTGTAGAACGTATCCAGTAAAGCGGTTTGGGAATGCGTGTTCAGTGTTGTGGGCGTGGTTTGGGAATGTGTGTTCAGTTGTTGTAGGCGTCGTTTGCGAATGCGTGTTCAGTTGTTGTGGGCGTGGTTTGGGAATGCGTGTTCAGTTGTTGTGAGAGTGGTTTGGGAATGCGTGTTCAGTTGTTGTAGGCGTCGTTTGGGAATGCGTGTTCAGTTGTTGTGAGAGTGGTTTGGGAATGCGTGTTCAGTTGTTGTGGGCGTGGTTTGGGAATGCGTGTTCAGTTGTTGTGGGTGTGGTTTGGGAATGCGTGTTCAGTTGTTGTGGGCGTGGTTTGGGAATGCGTGTTCAGTTGTTGTGAGAGTGGTTTGGGAATGCGTGTTCAGTTTTTGTAGGCGTCGATTGGGAATGCGTGTTCAGTTGTTGTGAGAGTGGTTTGGGAATGCGTGTTCAGTTGTTGTGGGCGTGGTTTGGGAATGCGTGTTCAGTTGTTGTGGGCGTGGTTTGGGAATGCGTGTTAAGTTTTTGTGGGCGTCGTTTGGGAATGCGTGTTCAGTTGTTGTGAGAGTGGTTTGGGAATGCGTGTTCAGTTGTTGTAGGCGTCGTTTGGGAATGCGTGTTCAGTTGTTGTGGGCGTGGTTAGGGAATGTGTGTTCAGTTGTTGTGGGCGTGGTTTGGGAATGCGTGTTCAGTTGTCGTGAGAGTGGTTTGGGAATGTGTGTTCAGTTGTTGTAGGCATGGTTTGGGAATGCGTGTTCAGTTGTTGTGGGCGTGGTTTGGGAATGCGTGTTCAGTTGTTGTGAGAGTGGTTTGGGAATGCGTGTTCAGTTGTTGTAGGCGTGGTTTGGGAATGCGTGTTCAGTTGTTGTGAGAGTGGTTTGGGAATGCGTGTTCAGTTGTTGTGAGAGTGTTTTGGGAATGCGTGTTCAGTTGTTGTAGGCGTGGTTTGGGTACACCAGAGGCATGTGTTATATTCTTTCTGAGACATAATGTTATCGTGTATGTTCAATACAGCATCTGCAATTGCCCTATTTGTTACACACTGTATATGTTATCCATACAAGCTCGTATTCGCGTGTTGAAAACACGGATTAGATCTCTGGGCACGGCGATGAATGAACGAACTTTATTTTCACAGTATTATAATTTGAGCACACAGGCCCTCTTACATTCGCCCCTTACAACGACTCATCTTTTGCATATCAGTTATATGCTATGTATTATGTTTGTTACATTCATCTAGAAAATAAACAAGCATGGCAGTATTACCGTTGAGCATATAAACAATAATTACTAACACTTTATAAGGCATATATGCATATACACATACACTCACACACCCACACGTTCACAGACACTTGCACATATATAGTCGCACATACACACACACACACAGCCACCCATATTTCTCACACAAAATCACACACTAGCTCACCAGAATGCGAAGAGCCACATAGTAACCGATCTATAATGTTGCTGTATGAAGAATCAACATTTTCGCACACCTGGCTAACCCGTAGATGCTCCATATAAACATAAACTCAAACCGGGGATAGTGGTCCCTAATAATGTCTCTTCCCAGACTACCCATGCAACAGGCTGTGAGAGCTACTGGAATGACTAGACCAGTGGTTAGTAGTGTATAGGTACATTATCCAGTGCTTTTGAGGTGGGAATCGATATTCCACCTCAAAGGGCGATAACTCTTTTTCCCCCAAAAATGTAGGCGTGGTCTAGTGACTCATCATAGGTGGCGTGTTCTAGTGACTCATCATGGTGGCGTGCGTGGTCAAGAAATTTATAGTGTACAACATAAAAAATACAACATAAAACATCAATAAAGAAAACAAACGACTCAAGTAAGGTATATAAAATTTTAAAAAAATATATAGAAAAAAAAAAAAAAAAAAAAAAAAAAAAAAAAAAAAAAAAAAAACATAGTCAAGTGACCCCTTAAATTATAGGTAAGGGTGTGCGATGACGTGCTCAAGTGGTGGTCAAGAGGTGGTCAAGTGGTCAAGAGGTGGTCAAGTGACCCCTTAAATTGTATGGGATGGTACGTGTAGTGACGTGGTGATGATCAAGAGGTGGTCAAGTGGTGGTCAGGGTGTGGTCAAGTGGTGGTCAAGCAATGGTCAAGTGGTCGAGTGACCACTTAAATTGTCGGGGAAAGTAGGTGTAGTGATATGGTGATGATTAAAGGGTGGTAAATTAGTGGTCAAGCAGTGGTCAAGCAGTGGGTCAAGTGGTGTCAAGTGAGGAAAATATTAGTGGAAAGTAGTTGTAATGATATGGTGATGATTAAAGGGTGGTAATTAGTGGTCAAGCAAGTGGTCAAGTAGTGGTCAAGTGGTCGAGTGACCACTTAAATTGTCGGGGAAAGTAGTTGTAATGATATGGTGATGATTAAAGGGTGGTAAATTAGTGGTCAAGAGGTGGTCAAGCGGCTGGTCAAGGGGTGGTGAAGTGGTTAAATGACCCCTTAAATTGTTGGGGAGAGTACGTGTAGGACGTGGTGATGATCAAGAGGTGGTCAAGTGGTGGTCAGGGTGGGTCAAGTGTGGTCAAGATTTTGGTCAAGTGGTCGAGTGCCCCCTTTAAATTGTCAGGGAAAGTGATGAGTAATGGTGATGATCTTTAGGTGGTCAATAGTGGTCAAAAATGGTCAAGGGGTGGTCAAGGGGTTAAAATGACCCCCTAAATTGTATGGGAGGGTAAGTTAGTGATGTGATGATGATCAAGAGGTGGTAAGTAGTGGCAAGGAGTGGTCAAGGGTGGTAATTTACCCTTAAAATTGATGGGAAGAACGTTAGTGACACGAAGATGATAAAAATGTAGTCAAGTATCGCAAGTGGTGGTCAAGCGGGGGTAAAGGGGTCGAGTGACCACATAAATTGTAGAGGAGAGTAGGTGTATGACATGGTGAGATCAAGAGGTGGTCAGTTGTTAGGTCTAGAGGTTGGGGTTCTCAGTCGAAGTATCAAACTGTCTGCCGGGGAAGGATGTCGCTGCGGGGCGAGTGGGTTCAATACGTTTATCGCTATTGTCTATAATTGGCGTGGTTGTATAGAAAAAAGTAGAGTTGTTTCGTAGTAATTTTAGTCATCATATAAGGGGCATGTTAGGTGATATTTTAAAGGGTAGTAGTAGTACCAGTAGTAGCAATACCGACAATATACAATTATCATCATCGTACGTGTCTTAAAAGGACTACCCCCCACACATGCGATCTCCAACACCATTGAACAATTCCGGGGTTGACTCACAATCAGAAAACCCCAATTAACGGCATTACTTTTATGTAAAGGGGGTACTCATAGTACCCAAAAGCACCAGTATAAAAGTCACCAACACAGCAAAAACTTATCGCCTGACTTGGTCAGTATGACACTCCTAAAAAATGATCTCCGACACCATGGATACAAATATAAAATTTGGTAATAGTAGTGTGGTAGTAGGAGTTAGTAGTAGTATAGTAGTAGTAGTAGTAGTAGTAGTATAGTAGTAGTAGTAGTAGTAGTATAGCGGGGGGTGGTGGTGGTGGTGGTGGTGGTGGGAATGTAGGAGTGTAAATAGCGAGGGTGCTTGTTGTTTCACTAAGTATTTGTATATCGTATGTAGTATAAAGCTAGTTTGTGTTGTATGCCATGTAAGTTTACTGAAATATCTGTATTTTTTAGTTCTAAGAGTGATGACGTCATAACCACCACTCTATCATCTTATTGAAGTGTCTCCAGTGCCACAAAAAAAGGGTCATTGTGAGATATCGTCATATTTCCAAAGCGACAGCATCCGGGGTGCATGCCCATTACGAGCAAACATCGATACGCCACTTAAAAGGCAACGACAAGGCAAAATGGCGTCGAATACAGTGTAACGTACAAAACTTATGAGGTCATCGGTTGTCCTTCCTCATGGTCGCAAATAGGGGCTCACTAATTCACAATAGGGTCACTCAAAAAAACATATAGGTGTAAGGCCCGACCCAAAGTGAAAAATGTCGGCCAAATACAGAAAAGTTCGTCCACATGTATGCAAACTAGGAAAATTTTTTTTATCAAAGGACATATATTGACCAATAGGGAAATTTGAGAGCCATAAGTGAAAAAAAATAATCCAAAGAGGGAATATCTCATTCCAAATTATAAAAAGAAGGGAAAAATTATCAACCAAATAAAAAAGTTAGACCAAATATAGTAACATCGCAAACCCAAAATTTTGAAAAATAGGGAAAATTTGTTGCCAAAGCGAAAAAACCTAGGTCAAGTAGGAAAATCTGTTAGCCCAAAATTTAAAAAAAATTTGGCCAAATACAGAAAAAGTTCGCCACACTATGCAAACTAGGAAAATTTGTTAGTCGAACAGGATAAAAAATTGCCCAAGTAGGGAAATTTGAGAGCCCAAAATGAAAAAATATAACCAAAGAGAGGAAAATCTCATTCCAACTTTAAAAAAGGAAAATTTCAACCAAAAAAGAAAAAAATTTGACCAAGTATGTAACATCGCAACCAAAAATTATGAAAATAGGAAACTTTGTTTGCCAAACGAAAAAACCTAGGTCAAGTAGGAAAATCTGTAGCCAAATGAAAAAATGTCGGCAAATACAGAATTTCCTCGTCCGCCGAGGCAAAAAGGAAAGGTTTTTAGCCAGATAGGAAAAATTTTCCCGTAGGGAAAAATTTTATAGCCAAATGTAAAAAAAAAAATCACCCAAAGAGAGGAAAAATCTGGGCCCGACTTATAAAAGTAGGAAAAACTATGTCCCAAAAGGGAAAAAGTTAGGCCAAAACAGAAATTTTCAACCAAACATATAAAAAAAGGAAAATTGATAACCAAAGGGAAAAAATTGACCCAAATAGGGAAATGGTTTCTAAAAAGAAAAAAAAATGACAAGTAACGAAAAACATCGCTCAAGCTTATGAAAATACGAAAATTTGTTAACCAAATGGAAGAAACCTGGTCAAGTAGGAAAATCTGTTACCAATTGTGAAAAAAGTCCCAATGCAGAAAAGTTCGGCCACACGTATGCAAACAGGGAAAAGGGTTTTTAGCCCGATAGGAAAAGTATTTAACCCGTAAGAAAAAGGATCCCAAAGGGGAAAAATACAACAAAGAGAGAAATAAACTCATCCAAACTTATAAAAAGAAGGAAAAAACTCAACCAAAGGAAAAAGTTAGACCAAATATAGTAACATCTCAACCAAACTTATTTAAAAATAGGGAAAATTTGTTAGCCAAAGAGAATAAAAAACCTTGTCAAGTAGGAAAATCTTTAGCCAAATGTAAAAAATGTCGGAAAAACAAAATACCTCGTCCGCAGTATGCAAACAAGGAAAGGGTTTTTACCAATAGGAAAAATATTGCCCAGTAGGAAAAATTTTATAGCAAAAGAAAAAAAAAAAAATCACCCAAAGGAGGAATATCTCGGCCAGACTTATAAAAAATAGGAGAACTTGGGGCCAAATGGGAAAAAGTTTGGCCCAAAAACAAAAAATATTTCAACCAAACATATAAAAAATAGGAAAATTGATAAACCAAAGGGGGGAAAAATATTGACCAACTAGGGAAAAGTGTTACTCAAAAAGGAAAAAAAGACCAAGTAACGAAAAACATCGCTCAAGCTTATGAAAATTTTTGAAAACTTTGTTAGCCAAAAGAAGAAACCTTGGGCAAGTAGGAAAAAACTGTTTAAACCAAATTTTGAAAAATGTCGGCCAAATGCAGAAATAGTTCGGCCACACGTATGCAAAAAGGAAAGGTTTTTAGCCAGATAGGAAAAGTATTAACCCAAATAAGAAAATTGATACCCCAAAATGAAAAAATATCAGACAAAGAAGAAAAATCTCATCCAAACTTATAAAAAGAAGGAAAAATTTTCAACCAAATGAAAAAAGTTAGACCAAATATAGTAACATCTCACAAACTTATGAAAAGTAGGGAAAATTTGTTAGCCAACGAGAATAAAACCGGTTCAAGTAGGAAAATCTGTTGCCAAAATTTAAAAAAGTCGGGCCCAAAAACAGAATACCCCGTCCCC
>JACEFZ010016039.1:0-13164 GCA_014155875.1 Cepaea nemoralis
TTAATTCCCCTTAACCTTCCAAGACCCTCCTGCCATACACCGCAAGGTAATATATTGACAGTAAATGACAGTGAAGTATGTGCTCTGCTGTCTGCGGCGCCAATCAACATGTGCACATAGCTTTGCTTATTTGCCAATCTGGAATGGCGTATACATGTGGTTGCGATATCTATCGAGCACTGTTCTGGGACGCAGAATAATTATTTGGTTTGCTCTACAATCTATACGTCTGTTCACTGGAACGTATAGTGCAAAATAAATAGCATCATTTATAATGACGACATAGGCATCATTTCACAGTTGTAATAAGTAAAGTAAATGACCCTTTCACCTAGCTTAATTAATTCAGTGCCAGACAAAAAGTATGTTTAGACCCAAAATGGAATACAATCAAATAAACAAGTATTATAATGTAATCTTCATTCACTGAGCATTAAAATTGCGGAAGATATCACGAAACAAAACAAATAACATGATCATCCTAGTACAAGCATATCGTAATTATGTCCAAATGGGAGATCACATTTGGCGGCATATTATCCAACGGCTCTGAATCACTTAAGGCCGCCAATAGACCCATATTTGTATAGACCAGTCAACACTCGGTCGGTGAATGGTCAGTATCACACCCGCTGCCTTTACTTCCCAAGATATTTCGTGGTACCAATTTTCGGCTGTGTCGACCTGGGAGCCCATGTCAATTTTTGAAAAAATTTAACCCGCTCCCATGACCACCGGCCCGTCAGGCCAGCGTCTAGCCACCACTCTGCCACGATTCCCTTTCATAGTTAGAAAGGCTGTATTTTTAATGACTGTGCAGTGTTTGAATTGGAGAACTTGGTGACAACTGGCAAGATCGAGGGGAAGAGAACAAGGGGAGGGCAGAGAAGTAAATACCTGGATGGCTTGGCCACGCTGTATGGTCGAGATAGGAACGCTGAGCTGATCCACGACTCTGGTGATCGAGTGATATGGCAAAACGTGATCGCCCATGCTTACCGGCATGGCACATGATGATGATGATGATGATGATGATGATGATGATGATGATGATGATGATGATGATGATGATGATGATGATGATGATGATGATGATGATGATGATGCAGTGTTTGAAAATATTGAAGGTGCAAGTTTTGTATGTACCTATTATGTTGCATGAACTTTATGTTGCATATCCCTTACAGGACATTGCAGTTAACACCAGCATTTTTCAGCTGCTGTTGATGTACTAGGCAAGATTACGCTCAGTAGCTTGGCATGAACTTTACAGATGGTAGATACAAAACTTGGACCGGCAATATTTTCAAACACTGCAGTCATTAAAAATACACCCTATACAAATAGTTGCTTGTCCTTTGCAGTTAACTTCAGCATGTATTGACTGTTTGTGATTTACCAGGCAATGTTAGTTCAGTAGCTTGACTGTGCTATCAGGACGGCCGACGCGTCATACCATAGAAATCAACGCAAAGCGGTCTGCTTCCAAATCGCCCGCGGTAGATTTCGAATCCTTGACCCGGTATGATGAGGGATTTTGTGTATGCGGTGTCATTACTCCCCGATCCACAGTGTCAGGATATATATATATATATATATATATATATATATATATATATATATATATATATATATATATATATATATATATATATATATGCCATTGCTTTATGAACGAATGGCGCTCATACTATTGTATAAAAACCAACGAAAGGGGGTCTGCTGCCAAATCGCCAGCAGCTGTGTTTCGAATGCGGTATGCGTAATTTCGAATTGTGTCCGTAAAATATATACATCAACACAAAAGACAGGTCACGCATTAACAACGTGTGTCACAACATTAATAGAATTGGCATTTTCTGGAAAGGATGTGTTTTCCTGCGCTGGCGGGTAAGTCTAGACCAGTGGTTCTCAACCGGTGAGGAATCCCCGCCCCCCCCCCTCCACCTTGGCGGGAGGGGGGGGACTTTAGGGTTTCCGGGGGGGGGGGGGATTAAGATTATTTTAAGATCGTGTTAATACAGGAACCGATTACTTGATATTGTTTTTCCGTTCATACTTTACGGTTCTGTACGTCTCACCCTTCTAAAATTCATTTTACAAAGTAAGTAGACCCACAAATCATGCTTTATGTGGAACGTCTATACTTGTTTTAGTATGTGCTATTAAATTTAGTATACTGTGTAAAAGTGGGGGGGGGGGGGGATTTTAGGTAGGAAATACGAAAGGGGGGAATGACGTTCTGAAAATATGGTGAAGGGGGTCACGGGCCAAATTTTTAGGTAGGAAATACGAAAATAGGGGGGCGGGGAGATGACGTTCTGAAAATATGGTGAAGAGGGGCACGGGCCAAAAAAGGTTGAGAACCACTGGTCTAGACATTCATACACAATTGTAACTGCTGCCGCCGTGGGTTGGGATAAAGGCATAGATTATGAAACTCAAAAATATTTTCTGGCGTACCAAGTAAGTTATCTCAAGAGGTTACACGGAAGCTAAACTACCTCTACCTTACTTGGTACGTCAGCAGTGTAATTATATCTGAAACTATAAGGCCTTATCATGTAGTGCTCCTAAGGAACCAAATAAAGTAGGTTAACAGAGGATTTTCCTCTTTCCTCCTCCTCCTCCTCTTCTTCTCCTTCTCCTTCTTCTTTTTCTTCTTCTTCTTCTTCTTCTACTACTACTACTACTACTACTACTACTACTACTACTACTACTACTACTACTACTACTACTACTACTACTACGACTACGACTATTACGACTATTCCTACTGCGGCTGCTGCTGCTGCCACTACTTCTGCTCTTCTTCGTAGTTCTCCCAATGAAGAATAAACCCTCAGCGAACTCAAGACAGAAACAAAGAGCTGATCCACGACTCTGGTGATCGAGTGAGATGGCAAAACATGACCGCCTACGCTTATCGGCATGGCACATGATGGATGGACTCATCCTATGTCCTCCTATCTGTTGCTGTCTCCTGCAATTCCCTCTACATCCTCTCCATAATATTTGCTCGAATTATTTCCTCCCCTTTCATGTTGACTTATTCATGATTGCTTGAATTTTACGGCTACTGTTTCCTTCGAGACGAGGTAGCCAGTCCCATGCCAATCCTACTTGATTGCCTCCTGCGACTTGCATTTGAGGCTCTAGCGTTACTACTCTTTCTTCCGTTCTGGGCCCCAATAAGACAAGCGGTTAACAAAGGTAAAACTGAAAATGTAATGAATAAGAGACGGCGAACAAAGAAGCGAAGCGGGTGAACCTTACAAGAGCTATAAACCATTCAAACAAATATCCATTGCATAAATTCAAGGCAATGTTTTCCCGTAGTGAATTTGAATAACGAAGACACAAACAATAGATTGCGCGATTTACGGCTTGACATACTTGCTACATCTCGTCAGGTGCACAGTGCAGAAGCCAACTTTATGCAAACAAACAGACATGATACTCAGTTTTAAATTACTGTGGTAGACAATTTAAACCACCTCGTGAATATGTGTGTTGTATATTTCAGCTGGAAGGATTTATATCATTGTTTTACTTTTTGTTCTGCAGCATATACCCGAACATGGTGGATATGCTTGAAGATCTACAAATTGATGGAAAAGACATTAGACTTATAAAAAACATATATTGGAAACAACAAGCTGCCATAAGGATTGATAATGGAGTGGGACAATATCAGCCTATTAAGAGAGGTGTTAGGCAGGGATGTGTAATGTCTCCAGATCTGTTTTCCCTGTTCAGTGAAAATATTTTCAGATATGTAGAAGATATAAATGGAATCAGCATTGGAGGACGAAATATCAATAACATTAGATATGCAGATGATACAGTATTGATTGCAGACAATGAGCGGGATCTGCACCAATTAGTGGATGCGGTTGTTTTACGCAGTGAGCAACTGGGGTTAGAATTAAATTGTAAAAAGACACAGATTATTGTCGTCACTAGTAAGAACGAAATACCATAATGTAATATACAAGTAAATGGGAATATTCTTCAACACGTGAATCGGTACAATTATCTCAGAACAGTCATAACATCTGATGGGAGGTGCCTTGAAGAGATTAGAACAAGAATCGCCATGGCGAAAGTAGCCTTTAGCAAGATGAAAAACATTCTGACCAATAAAAAGATGTCAATTGAAACGAGAAAAAGAGTGTTGAGGGGATACATAGAGCCTGTTCTTTCGTATGGATGTGAAACTTGGACAATGAGCAGTCAAGCTGAAAAACATCTGATGGCTGCAGAAATGTGGTTTCTGAGGAAAATGCAAAGAATACCATGGACAGACAGAAAAACCAATGACCAAGTACTACAGGAGACAAATGAAAATCGTAAATTGATTAGAGAAATTAGACGTAGACAGTCAAAATTGTTTGGACATGTTATGAGAAGAAATGGATTGGAGAACTTAGTGACAACTGGCAAGATCGAAGGGAACAGACCAAGAGGAAGACCGAGAGGAAAATACCTGGATGGCTTGGCCACGTGGCATGGTCGAGACAGGAACACATACCTGATCCACGACTCTGGTGATCGAATGAAATGGCTAGTCATGACCGCCCACGCTTTCCGGCATGGCACATGATTGATTGATTGATTGATGTACCCGAAGAGATGCAGGAAATATGCCAGGCAATAAATCGTGCAATCTATTGTTTGTTTCTTCGTTACTCAAATACCCATTACGTGCCGTGTTTGGTGTCAGACAGGTAACGGACTCTAGTACGCGCCTTGAGACATAGTGGGTATATGGTGCTAGCCCCATATTGTATAGACCAAGTGACACTCGATGTAGTCAATATCACGGTCAAGGCTTCCCACGACATGTTATGGTGTCTATTTTAGGCTGGGTCAACCTAGGACTCCTGGTCAATCTTACAAACATCCGCCAGGTTGGGGATTCGGATACATGACCTCCAGCCCCGCATGTCACCGCTACTCTACCTGACCAGTGTATGGAATTATCCAACAATCTTGCCGTCAGCGCATTGGAAGGTTAAGGGCACACGCTCTTATCCATTCGGCCACGTGAGCCTCTTCTGCGAATATATTTATTTCGCATTCATCTAGGAATCAACCCGTTGGTTTGCCGAGGAACAGAACACACGTTCCTAGATGTATCAACCTTTCATCTAGGAATAAACCCGGTCGCTTGCCGAGGTACAAAACACACGTTCCTTGATGTGTCAACCTTTCATCTAGGAATAAACCCGTTGGCTTGCCGAGGAACAGAACACACATTCCTTGATGTGTCAACCTTTCATATAGGAATAAACCCGGTCGCTTGCCGAGGAACAGAACACACTTTGCTAGATGTGCAAACCTTTCAGCTGCTCTTTACGAAACACGGTCATAACGGTGGAATCGAACAAAGGGGCTGGCTGCTGCCGAGTTGACATAGAAAGCCGAAGGAACCACAATGTTACAGCGAGAAAACTCGATGGAAGGGGTGACACACATAGATACAAGTTGCCGTTTAGACCAAAGTCTTTATTGACAAGCAAAACACAAGCTTACTTCGCTGGAAAACTAAAATATCACTATCACAAATAAATGATCAAACATGTGAATTATTTATACTTAAACCTTCTGGGCCGAGCCCTATGTTGATAAATTGTTCCGGCCATGTTGGTGTTCTCGGAAACGTGAGAGCTGATGGGTTGGCTGTGAAGGCGTCTTTATTGGGACTTTGAAGATGGGCACAGGGGATATGCAACTGTTAATAGATGACAACTTTGAACATAGTAACATATCTCTTAATGAGTCCTTTCCTTTGAGGTGGATAATGTATTATCGAATTGATGGCAATAACGGCAGGGGGGGGGGGGCACCAACTTGTAGCTAACAAGCGAGTAACAGGGACATTCAGCATCCAACTGTTGCTAGGATCGTAATTTAGAGGAAGATAGCACATACATGCTTGGGTTAAAAAACTCACGGTGAACGCACATGATACCTTTCATGGAAACTAGTGAATAAGGCTGCATTACTCAAAATTATAACACAAGACCAGCACAAGGGATATAGCACAAGAGATTCGAACCTGCCACCTCCAAGTTACTACACGGCCTGGCTATTGGAACAAGTGTATTTCGAGTTCAACGTGCAGCCACGTAAACACAATAAAAATTAAAAGCAAGGTGCCATCATTAGCTAGGTCTACATTCCACCTACACCCACAATTATGGAATATAGGCTACCTGTTGCAGCATTATATTTTAACATCGAGTAGTTTGCCCTCTTATTTCAAATCCTTGTTTGTCTTAGCCTTGAATGTCAATCAATACCAATTAATTTATTTCTCATGCTATTTGGCCTCCACGGGTTCCCCAGCAATTGATAAAAATAAACATGTCTAGTACACAATAAACATCTTTTGTTGTTCAATATTCGAAAATACGTCCACATTTTTGCACATGATTAACAATATTAGTTTAATGTTCTGAAATACGAGGGTAAGTTAATAAGTAAGTCACAAATGGCTGTAGAAAAATAACTAACTATGATAACAACTTGAAACCAGTTTATTTTTATACATACATTGTCTCTTTATTTCTCATCATAATTTCCACCAACATTCATGCATTTATCCCATCGTTATATCAGTCCTCCCAAACCGGCTGCATAGAACTGCGTGCTCTGTTTTCATTGACCTGTCATCCCACAGAACTGTGTGACTTACTTATTGACTCGCCCTCGCAACTTTTTCTACCCAGCTATGCACCGTTACGGGAAATCGCTAGGGGCTAAGTCCACCGAAAACCCACCTTGGCAGGAGACATTTCGCGAGTGACGCCGAAGTTGAATGTGAAGTGAAAACGTGGTTTAGAAACCAGAGCATGCAGTTCTATGTAACTGGTTTTGGAGGACTGATAAAACGATGGGATAAGTGCATCAATGTTGGTGGAAATTATGTTGAGAAATAAAGGGACAATGTATGTATAAAAATAAACTGGTTTCAAGTTATCATATTTAGTTATTTTTCTACAGCCATTTGTGACGTACTTATTGACTTACCCTCGTTTGTCCACATTTTTGGCACACGTTTAATACTATTACTATTAGTTGAATGCTCAAAAATGCGGCCACAATTTTGGAACATGATTATCAAAAATAGTTCAATGCTTGAAAATACGGCCCTCCCCCGATGTGTCTCCACCTTGACGTGGTGGGGGAGCTTGCGTGTCCCATCGACCCCATTTGCTTGCCGATGGGTGAAAAATTACATATCGGACAGCTTATGGGATAGGGACCAGACTAAGAGAGACACAACCTGCTGCTCTGCAGGTATAGACTGAGGATAGCAGTCAAAATTTAAATCAGGTGCACAAAGGCAGAATTTCTTGGTCCGGACAAAACTCTTAAGGCTCCCTGTCGAGGGCTGTGGCTGAACGCCTCTAAGCCACAAACCCTCGGATCTGAGAGCCAGGCCGATACCCGTCTACCGGAAAATAGAAACATGATACTGAGCAAGCTACATGCTCAGGTCTGATATATGTTCGAAGGCTCTCAGCTGGGGGATATGAGGGATTCCCGGATGAGAGGGCCTGACCGTTTCTCGTTCACTGCTGCACGAAGGTAAGGTGCTGAGCCGGCAGCACATGTAGCCTACCTCGTGAGCGAGTACAAAAAAGTCAGAAAAGTGCCCCAGTCGAAGGGCATGGTTACGGAAACTCTGTGTCTAACTCATAGAGAGTGTAGACAAAAGTGAAAGAACGTCTCAACAACGCAAAATGGAACGCACGGCGAGCGAACCTATTGCGTGGGTTGAAGTCACAAGCAAAAGCTTACCGAGTGGATGTCGCTCGCAATCTGACCGCTCCTGGTGTGTGCTTGAGCGATCAGTGGCAAGTGGGATGCCCAACACATGGAAGTGAGGAACTAAAGCAGCCATGAGCAGGACGTGGAAACTCCTTGGGTGAGCCCAGTCTCAGAGCAATATGTGCCGGCTCTGCAATTATGGAAGCCTCCTCGGATAGTGAGATAATGCCCATGGTCTGCCCCTGCCTTCCCTTGAGGGCCGACCGCGATATCGTTGATCGTTCTATCTTGACCAGCTGAGATGTGGGTGACATTACAACAGTCTAACGTGTCTCGAAACCAGAGGAAGGCTAACCTCACTAAAAAATGCCCGCCAGAAGTCGGAAGTGTCGTCCTACGGGTGGCAAACTAAAAATTGACACTACGCAATTACGTCCGAGTGAAATGTCTCGCCCGAATGTCTCTCGTGCTAGGAACAGCTCTGACTACCTAGTTTCCGAATGCCGCTCTTGTTCGGAACAGCTCTGACTAGGTAGTTTCCGAATGTCTGTCGTGCCTGGAACAGCTCTGATGGGCGCAACGACAAGCACATGTCCGAAAACTCGCTGAGTGGATGCCGTCTGCAAACCTGTCTGGTTTGTGCGGGAATGGCCCGGGGAAAATGAAATGACCAATATATTGAAGTGAGGATTTAAAGCAGCCATGAGCAGGACGTGACGATTTCCCTCGGTGAGCCCAGATCCAGGGCGTTATGTGTCGGCCCTGCAAATATGGAAGCAACCTTGGATGGCGGAAAATGCTATGGACTGTTCCTGCCTTCCTTTGAGGGATGACCGTTGTCTTCGACCGTTCCAACTTGGCCAGCATGGTTGTAGATGGCACCACAAAAGTGAGAGTCTCCCAGGAATGCTACCTGGTCAAAAAAGCACGCTAAAGTCGATGTGTTGGCCTACGGGTTTAGGCCCAAGGGCGCATAACAGACACACCGCAATGACATCTGAAAAAACACTCCGGATGAACGAAAAGAAGAAGAAGAAGAAAATACGGCCACACTTTTGGAACATGATTATCAATAATAGCCCAATTCTCGAAAAAACGGCCACACTTCTGACATATAATTAACTATATTAGTATCGCCCCCGATGTCAAGAAAAAACATCCAATAACAGTGCGCGTGTATTCTCTAACACTTACACAGAAACAATCACACTTGTAAAGCATTACAGAACGACAGCTGCGAGAACATGAAATAACAAATCGAATTTGTTTCTCACAGGATGATAAGGTTGTGTGCGGTTTCCGGGGAATGAAGCCCCGACTGTGCTGGCGAGAGAAGTCACAGATCAATTTAAATGCAACAGCCAGGCACAGCGTTAGATAATCAAGGCCTGTGTATGCCTGGAATGTAACAGAGTTGAGGCGGGAGTTAAACCCGTGTAAGCTTTACATTAACAAACAGTTGAATTTGAAACTCATCAATCTGTATCAAAATGTCATGTATGAAGGGTATAATGCAAAGCATTATGCATACAGATATGTATAATGAAATGCGATATGTTTGATTTGGTTGTTTTCTGTTTTTGCTTTGAGTATTTCAAACATGTTTTATCACAGCCGTCGCTGTAACGAAGGACTTAGAATGCAATTCGTAATCCCGTATAACGCGTTCGAAACACAGCTGAGGGCGATTTGGAAGCAGATCGCATTGTGCTGCTTTTCATTCACAGATACGAGTGCCGATTATTCAGATAGCAATGGCAAACAACTGAACGTAGACCTGCCAAGAAATCACAAACAGCCAAAAAATGTTGGCATTGACTGCGAGGTCCTGTAAAGGATGTGCAATGTTTTTTAATCCTTTAATACATATATTTGCTCGGAGTCTGTGGCGTTGGTCTAGTGAACGCAGTTCCCGGGGAACGTTCTTCGTGCTTGTCGTTCCCTGACGTTTCTTGTGAATGCTTTTCGTCACTGTTCGTTCCAAGCCACTGTGGTATTTAACATGTCCAATGTATGTTAGATTCCATGACACTTTATGAGTCAGTTTTCTTTAATGTACGGAATCTTGTAGAATTTCTATGTTTTTCTTCTTCTCATTCCACGATGTTATAAAAATTGTTCTGTAATATTTGTGCCTCATTTTTCTTCTTTGATGATTGCGAAATTGTCCATAATTAACATCCGTATACTGCCACAGTTAAGATACACGTTCTCTTTAGCAAAGTACTGAACGTAAAATTACCTAGGAAATCATAAACAGCCAGTAAATTATGGGATTGAATTGGACGCCCTGTATAGGTCATGCACCTAACTTACATTTCAGGAAAAGCTGCGAATGAATATTAGCCCTTCCGCTGGTGTGTTACAAGGGACCACAAGGGAAGTAAAGAATAGTAACACTATAACCTGTCATACATGCCGTAGGAGGCTATAAGCAAGGGGTGTATGCAACTGACTTACCCAGCCGTGAATGACTCTAAGGTAAAAGAAGTAAACTGGAATATTCTTACACAAGTGAATCGGTACAATTATCTCGGAACAGTCATAACATCTGAAGGAAATGCCTTGACGAGATCAGAACAAGAATCGCTATGGCGAAGGTAGCCTTTTGCAAGATAAAAAACATATTGACCAATAAAAAGATGTTATTTGCAACGAGAAAGCGAGTGTTGGTTGAGGTGCTACATGGAACCTGTATTTTTATATTGATGTAAAGCGTGGACACATAGAGCCTGTTCTTTTGTATGGATGTGAAACTTGGACAATGTGCAGTCAAGCTGAAAAACATCTGATGGCTGCAGAAATGTGGTTTCTGAGGAAAATGCAAAGAATACCATGGACAGATAGAAAAACCAATGACCAAGTACTACAAGAGACAAATGAAAATCGTAGATTGATTAGAGAAATTAGACGTAGACAGTCAAAATTTTTTGGACATGTTATGAGAAGAAATGGACTGGAGAACTTAGTGACAGCTGGCAAGATCGAAGGGAACAGACCAAGAGGAAGACCGAGAGGAAAATACCTGGATGGCTTGGCCACATGGCATGGACGAGACAGGAACACTGAGCTGATCCACGACTCTGGTGATCGAGTGAAATGGCGAATCATGACCGCCCGCGCTTTCCGGCATGGCACATGATTGATTGATTGAAAGCGTGGACAATGAGCAGACAAGCTGAAAAACATCTGATGGCTATGGAAATGTGGTTAATGAGGAAACTGTAAATAATAAATGAACAGGCTGAAAAACCAATGACCAAGTGCTACAAGAAACAAGGGAAAGCCGTAAACTAATTAGAGAAATTAGACGTAGACAGTCACAGTTTTTTTAATAAGGGGAGGAGGGGGGCGTTATGAGAACAAATAAATTGGAGAACTTGGTGACAACTGGCAAGATTGAAGAGAAGAGAACAAGGCTAAGGCAGGGAAGTAAATACCTGGATGGCTTTGCCATGTGGTATGTTCTAGACAAGAACACTTAGCTAATCCACGACTCTGGTGATCGCGTGTAATGGCGAAACATGACGGCCTACGCTTATCGGCAAGCCTGATGTTGAAAATAGAGAAAATCAACCCAGCCTAAGGTACAAGGAGGCTCTACTGCTAGAAGAAGAAAGGTGCGATGCGGAGAAAGTCGGTAAGAAATCTGAATCGCCGACTTACCTCCTTTCACCTAGGACTCCATAATTGACACCTGGAATGTTAGAACTATGTATGAATTGGGAGGATGGTGTAAGATAGAGAGTTTGGTGTGTGTTGCTCAAGAGCCTGTGCTTCTTTGGGGGTTAAAAAGCAGAAGAAATAGCAGCAGCACTCTAGTTAGTTCATTGGTTAGTTCAATGGTTAGTTCATTGGTTAGTTCGTTTGTTCGTCAGTTCTTTGGCTCGTTTGCTGGTTTAGCTTGTTAGTTCGTTGGTTAGTTAGTTCCTTGGTTAGCTAGTTCACTGGTTAGTTAATTCGTTAGTTGAATAATTAGTTCATTAGTTCGCTAGTTCGTTGGTTAATTCGTTCGTTGGTTAGTTCGTTAGCTAGTTAGTTAGCTGATTAGTTATTTGGTTAGTCGGTTGGCTAGTTACTTGGTTAGCTAGTTAGTTAGTCACAGTTCAATTCTGAAACGCGTTCGCGTCACCTAAGCCACAGCTCGGGCTGCTGGGAAGTATCAGCCTAAAATACAGATCTTCCGACTTTTGAGCGTTTTGAGTGACATATCAACGTCCTTGACAGTGACTGGGCATTCATCTCAGTCCGGGCATATTTCAGCCCTGGCGTCCTACTTTTATAACCCCTGTCTGCTGATATAGCAGGCTGTTCCCACACCGTCCTCGTATCCCAGGCACAATGGGCTGTCTCGTGTGCTGACACAATAGAATGATAGACGGTTCTCTTATCTTTCGCACTGGAAAGCCGTGCTGTGTTATCAAGCTAGGCACATACACACTGGCACACTGAAAGCTGTGATTGTATTACCGCAAAGTTGTTAAATGTTCGTTCCGATTTGCTTCATATGCGCGAAGATTCCATTCATAATCGGGGTAAATAAAGAATAGCTTGTCAGGTCTTAGTCAGATATGACTGAGCTACCGTACGACAGTAGAGACGGTACAACCTGCTTTCTGTTAGCGCCGAATGCTGGGCGGCGCTCACCAAACCCTACACCCCACATTGTGCCTACGGCTATGGGCGGAGGAGCGCAATTGGGAGGGAATAAGCATTATCCTGGTGCGAGGCAATGCAACCCGAAGTTTAAATGTCACGAAATCCGCGTGTATGATTCCCTCAAGAAACTTCCCTTAAAGGGGCTTGCATATATTTTAGTGACGTATATATTTATTTTTTTTTGCTCGCTCGCTTTGACATCAAGCTTAGTCTGTACATTCCACTTCTAGTAGCATTGGACTGCATTTTGTATGTGGAATAGCTTTCTCTATTACCAATGTCCCTCGTCATCAGGCGAACCCACACCGACTTCAGGGGTAAGTGATGTAGATATGGAGGCTTACTTCCCGATACTTTACCGTCTCCGCGGGAACTGTATTGCAGAGGTTTCTTTCCCCAGTCCAAGCTCAGAATTCTGCTGGGTGTGCAAGACCAGTACGGGAACTATACATCTGCTGAGAGGCACATTGTGATGTCACCAGCTGATGATTTAACACAAGCTCACAAGGACTGGCTGGTGATAGGCCATGGTTGGTCGTGTTTCCTGTACATATCTGAAGGCGTTAAAGTAATCATTAGAAGAAAGTGAATGGAAGTAATGCACGACTGGAACTGAATGCGCTTAAGCAATCATTAGAAGAGAGTGAATGGAAGCAATGTATGAAAGGAAAAAACTTGGGGGGGAAAGAGATTAAAAGTAAATCATTAGAAGAGAAAAGGGGG
>JACEFZ010016041.1:0-16785 GCA_014155875.1 Cepaea nemoralis
AGATAGATAGATAGATAGATAGATAGATAGATAGATAGATAGATAGATAGATAGATAGATAGATAGATAGATAGATAGATAGATAGATAGATAGATAGATAGATAGATAGATAGATAGATAGATAGATAGATAGATAGATAGATAGATAGATAGATAGATAGATAGATAGATAGATAGATAGATAGATAGATAGATAGATAGATAGATAGATAGATAGATAGATAGATAGATAGATAGATAGATAGATAGATAGATAGATAGATAGATAGATAGATAGATAGATAGATAGATAGATAGATAGATAGATAGATAGATAGATAGATAGATAGATAGATAGATAGATAGAGATAGATAGATAGATAGATAGATAGATGATAGATAGATAGATAGATAGATAGATAGATAGATAGATAGATAGATAGATAGATAGATAGATAGATAGATAGATAGATAGATAGATAGATAGATAGAACAAAGTTCCAGATTTCCTTAGCTATGCCCATTGCTTATAACTAAAGGAAGCCGTTGAAAAAAAAAAGAACCGGAATCACACACTAGAATTCCAAAACACAGCAGGTATTATCTCTATACCTGAGTAACTATCACTGGCGGGTCGAGAACAGGTTGGAGAGAGACAGATAAGCGGCAGGCATAGAAATTAAAGGCGAAGGACGATTCTCATCCTGTATTGAAAACAAGACTGTGCCATCTTTGTTGCAGATTGAAAGCTGGAAGTTGTACTTGTACACACAACATGGATTCCAGTTATGCTAAACTGTCGATGTATCGCGCAACACTTCAGGTGGCTTGGAGATTGCAGGCTGTGCAATTAAATCTGTTTTAATTTAGATATGTTGTAGTAGTATAGCCGCGTGTGTTAATCTTTCTTAGTTCACCATTTTGTTTGTACAGGGTGTATTTTTTATGACTGTGGGGTTTTTGAAAATATTGCCGTTCCTAGTTTTGTATTCACCCTCTGTGAACTGATGCAAAATAAAAAGTAAATACAAAACTTGGAAAGGCAATATTTTTCAAATCCCACAGTCATAAAAATACACCATGTATGATATGATGAGGCCGATTATATAAGAAATATGTGCAGTTCTCTCCAGCAGCTCTACATTGGTGATGTTGTCAGACATTTTAATCCCACTATTCTGCGAAGACACAAATTAATTAATGTTTATTGTTTATAGTTAATTCTTTTAGTTGTTATCTTTGTTTCTGATCCACACAGTAGTCCTGATTTAACATTGAAGTTAATTATCCTAAATTTGTCGCTAAATGTAATTTCGGTTGACTTTCATATACTCCCAGGTGCAATGACAGTTTTTCTTGTGTTTTGTAGTGCAAGTGCAATGAAAGCTTCTCATGCCTTTTAGTTTTAGATTCTTATTTTAATATTTATCCCTACCTCTCCCAGTCTCTGTGTTCATTGCTACGTTCTACGTACTTTTATCATTGCTAAGTGTATGATAAAAGTTAAGATACGAAGAGTTAAATAACTAACGGTTAAGATACGAGGAGTTAAACGCTGCTTTAACAAACGCTATGTGCTAGACGAGCTAAACCAGGCTTATGTTTACCATTTCTAACGTTGTAAAGCCATGACCTCGTTTTGAACCTAGGTCGGCGCCTCCAAAAGTCAACACTGCTCCGTGCGCTAAGCAAACGCTGTCCAGATATAGTAGATGCTGCAGTACGGTGATTCTCAAACTTCGTAACTCCGAGGTGACCCTTTGAACATAATTGTCGGGCCTCTCAATATCCAATAGCAAATGCAAGAACAAATATTCTTCATTCTAAACAATTTATTTCCTTAGTGAATTTAAACAAAGACGCCATAAATACAATATTGCACGATGTACTGCCTTGTAGCCTATATTTCGCTGCATCTAGTGAGGTACATGCCGGCTTCCTGGCCTAGAGTAATCTCCGTAATCTCGTATACTCTCGTAAGTAACGTGACGAAAGTGAGAATTAGCAGTGGTTCGAATCGCGTCAGTAACTTACGGGGTATGTGACCACGTGTTCACATGCACCCACTGTGAACGGACATTTACAGCGCAAATTGGCCTTATCAGTCACATTCGCTACCGCCATAGTTAAAAGTTATTATGCCTTTTTAAAGCACAAACTGTCGTCTGTCAAGACGGCAAGGTGCCAATTATGATGATGTGAGCCGACCGCTCAGAAAGCAATGGCAAACTACTGAGCGTAATCTTGCCAAGAAATCAACATACAGCTGAAAGATGCTGATGTTGACAGCGATGTCCTGTACAGGATATGCAAAACATTAGTCAGGTACACACTTCTTCTGCGTTCACCCAGAGTCTTGTTTCGGGTGTGATAGCGTTGTGCCTGTTTACAGCGAGCTGCCATACTGCACCTTTAGGCAGACACATCCGACTTCTGCAGGCATTTGTTGACCGGGTTAACCTTCCCGGGGATTCAGAATTTCCACGAAATAGATTTGCTATCCGGGCAATATTCCATTTCATACCAGTGGGGCGCTTTTTCCACCTTTGATGATGCTCTCACAATGAGCTTTCAATTCGGACTTTCCGCGTAATGGATTTGCTATACAAGCAATATTCCATTTCGTGCCACTGGGACACTTTTTTCACCTTTGATGATGCCCACACAATGCGCTTTTGATACGGACTTTCCACGTAATGGGTTTGCTAGCCATTCCATTTCGTGTCACTGGGACGCTTTTGCCACCAAAACAATAAGGCGATAAGTTATTTCTTCTTCTTCTTCTTCTTCTTCTTCTTCTTCTTCTTCTTCTTCTTCTTCTTCTTCTTCTTCTTCTTCTTCTTCTTCTTCCTGCTCCTCCTTCACCCCCTTTTCATCCTCTTCTTCTTCCTGCTCCCCCTGCTCATCCTCCACCGCTTCTTCTTTCTGTTCTTCTTTGTCTCAGTCGTAACTCTTTCTAAGGGAGATCAAGCAGTGCCTCTCTCCAACTTAGAGGCAAATATGTTCGACTTCTGCATGGATTTGTGTAACGTATACCACCGGCTCTGTGGCGAAAAAGGGTTACAGACGCAATTCGTTATCCAGCATACCACGTTCGAAACACATCTGCTAGCGATTTGGAAGCAGACAGCTGTTCGTTGGTTTTAACACAATGGTATGAGTGCCAGTCGTTCAGAAAGCAATGGCAAACTCATGAACGTAAACTTGCCAAGAAATCACAAACAGCTAAAAATATACTAGGGTTCACTGCGACGTCCTTTAAAGGATATGCAACAAACACTAATACTTCCTACATGGATTTCGTCCAGCAGTAGGCTTATTTTTGTGTCATCAGTGTTTGCCTGAGAGGGGATCTTAATCCCTACTCTATCAGCTTTCGCGGGATTTTTTAAATTGGTAACTTTCACACGGAGAACATATTTTTGCCCTCATCCGAAAGGTCTACGTATCAAAGTCTCACAGTCCTAGAGATTGGTGGGGAGACAGCAAATAATATTAGAAACCTTTTAGAAATTCACAGGAAGGTCAGCATGGCCGAATGGAACAGAACACTCGTTCTTAAACATCCGGTGTGCTGATTATGAGGTAGCCGATTCAACCCTTACACCGGTCAGTTGGACTAAATTGTTGACTTCTCGTCCTTGACTTGGGGACGTAAATTACAAGTACCTCTGAAGTCGGATTGAGTTCGCATGAAGACAAGGGACACTGGTAATGGAAAAAGCTAATCCACACGTAAACAGCAGTATAGTGCACTAGAAGCACGTGTTTGGACTAAGCTCGAGTCCAAAGTGAACGCAGGAATTCGAATCCGTAATTTCTGAGCCCGAGGTGAAAGACGTTAATTATAGTACATGACGGTCGATGTGTCATCAATCAACATCTCCAGCGGAACTTACTAACGATATCGGAGGTCATCACGGACGAATGGGTAAGAACGCTCGCTCTTAAACTTCCGGTGTGCTGATGCCGTGGTAACGGGTGCAACCCTTACACCTGTCATTTGGACTAACATGTTGATTTCCCGCCCTTGACTTGGGGACGTCAATTACAAGCACCTCAGAAATCGGAGTGGGTTCGCCTGATGGCGAGATACAGAGAGACACTGGTATTCATCATCATCCAGTGCCTTGCCGGCTGGCGTGGGCGGTCATGCTTCTCCACAAATTACGATCTCCGACAGCATGGATCAGTTCGTGAGTTGACTCCCTTCCGTGCCATGACAAAAGACTGCCAAGAATTGGCTCACAGTGTCTTCCGATATCTTTCTTTTCAAAAACCTTTTCCGGTTGTCACATGTTATGTTTTTGTCTCCTCAAAATGTGTTCAAAACAATGACGCCTGCTTCTTGCTGATGTTTGTGATAAGTTATCTTTGTGACTTAGCTTCCCTCAAAATGTCGAGATTGTTCACTGTGACTGTCCAATAAATGTTCAGTATTTTTCTATAAAACATCACCAAGGTTTCTGTGGATTTACACAGTGGTAATAAGGAAACGCGTAAAAAGCAGTCCAGTGGACTAGTGGTAACAGAAATGTGTATGTACTGCTCTTGAATTCACAGCGAGCTTACTTTAGCTGTTCAATAAATTTTCAGTATTATTCGTCTATAAAACAACATCAACAAATCTTCTGTGGATTTACACTGGTAAATTTTTTATTTTGGTTTTGTTGATTTTGTAGGTGGTTGATGGGAGACCAGTCCAATAGATGATATAAGGATAACTCATGAACTCTGTACAAGACAGCACAAGAGATGGAGCAAAACTCTCAAATGAAAAACGCAGAGGTAATTAGGCGTCTGACGCATCACGTCAGTTTTTGTTGATCAATAGTTACGGACACACATCATGGAGTTGACCCAAGAAGCAGCACATTGAAGTTGGCTGGAACTTGAAACGACACTGACTGGCAGGATAACGTTATCATGGCCAATACAGAATGCAAAGGACAACGAGAAGAGTTGAAACAATGTATATGAGCCCGAAATAACGGACAGAAGGCAACATATCCAAACGGCAGAAGTGGAAGATGATGATGATGATGATGATGATGATGATGATGATGATGATGATGATGATGATGAATAGGGAAAGCTAATCCACACGTAAAAAGAAGTCCAGTGCATTAAAATTAGCAGCATGCGTATTACTGAGCTTGATTTTCAAAGCTAGCGAACGCCAAAACAAACACAAAATTTAGCGACTATCCAGGAGGGAGAATGGACCCCTGAAACCAAGATTAAGAATCCCCTGAGTTCACAGATCAAGCGATGGTTTTCTTCGGCTGCGGTCACAAAACAAGTTTACGAAAATCTCGATGAATCAGCATTTCTTGTTGTCACACCAACAAACCACACATTTCACGTCCAGGAAGTTACGTGTCACCCTAGGCAAAGTCACACAATCGAATGACATTGAACAAGTGGCATCCGTCATACGGACGAGTGACACTTGTCGCATTAATTATGCATGGGAAGTGAACAAGTCAAATACGCGTCACATAAAAAGTCAAGCATACCACACAAAGCACGTGAAATGTCACAAAACAAGTCACAAATGCGTTTTAAGCACGGTATACATATGAAGTTCACTAGAAAGCAACGATAACACACATACACAAACAAGTCACCTATTCAAGTCACCTAGTCCACAACTGTCACTCAAGCGCGTAAACATGTCACACTACGCAAGGCACACAAGTAGGTTACGCCGGACACAGACGATTCACCTACCACACAAGTCACACACGTTACGTGTCACATTAATAAGTCACATAAACACGTCACTCCTCCTGCAGTAGGCTAAACTGGGTTACATAAGTCACACAGGCAAGTTACAACAGTCCCACAGACACACGTCAGAAAACATAGACGATTGAAGTCACGCAAGAAAAATGGAAGTCAGCTTGGCTGAATGGATAAGGTCATTCGCTCCTGAACTTCCGGTGTAGCGGTGCCCAGTTAGCCGGTCAGTTGGAATAAAGTGTTGACTTCTCGTCCTTGACTATTTTTCGCATATCATTTACAGGACATTGCTGTCAACACCAGCATCTTTCAGTCTTGGCAATATTACGCTCAGTAGTTTGCCATTGCTTTCTGAGCGACCGGCTCACTTACCCCATCATTAACCAACGCCGAGCGATCCGCTGCCGAATCTCGCGCAGTTGCGTTCCTCACGTGGGTCCTTGACTTAAGGGTGTAAATTACAAGTATCTCAGAAGCCACATAAAAAGTCCAACGTATCATACAGGCAAGTAAAAAATATCATAAATGCGAGGGACACTGGTAATAGGGAAAGCTAATCCACACGCAAAAATCAGTTCAGCGCACTAGAAGTGGTAACACCTGTATGGACTACGCTTGAATCCAAAGGGAGCCAATGAAAGCAAAAGAGGGGGTGGGGGGGTGGGGACTACTATACATATTACTACAGATGAGAAAAACAAAACAAAAAAATCTGTCATTTACTGCCAATATAGCACCTTGCGGTGTATGGCAGAGGGGTCTTTGAGTCTGAGGAATTAAGGCCGCCTGGCTAGTGCAGTCGCCGCGAACTGTGAAGGTTAGAATTTTCTTTCTGCCCCCGACAGAAAAAAACAAAAAACACCAGACCTTACCTGGGATTTACAGATGAGTAACTTTTATAAATATTTTAATGAAGTGTTTTTCCGGTAGGTGTGTCGGTGTGTGAATGTTGTTTGTGTGCTGAAGAACGCTTTGACCGCAACGTCAATTTTGTCACATGTGATAATGTTCTAGTAAACCTCGTCGTCTGTTTCTCATTTTTTTTGTTTTTTGGTGATTCATTCATAATACGAGGAGGCTTCACATGAAAACCTTAAACGTGTGATAGAAATTATACCAAGCACGCCGTTGTCTTGTAAGCTGTCAATATTGTTGCTAAGGATGTCAGGAGTGTTAAGCACATGACATCACGGTGCAAACTAACACGGTGACGTCATAGGGACAGTTTAAAGATAACCGCCCCACTTTTGACATACACCAAAATGGAGCAGTGTTCTGTTAAGATGTACTCTTACTGCAACTAACCAGGGACAAATCATAACAACAGAGATACGATGTCTTAGAAGGACTAACGGGTGTAACTGTGAGACATAGAATTAGAAATGAGGAAATTAGAAGATAATTAGGTCTGTAACCAGTCATGAACTTCATTGTTGAACAATAAATTAAATGGTTTGGCCACCACACAAGAATGCCCTGGGACCATCTTCGATAAAGAGCCACATTGAAAAAATATGATAGATACACAGTAAAGGAAAGATCGCGTGGAAGAAAGAGTGATGGTACCAAGAACAATCTTAGAAAAATTAATAAAAACCTAAAGGGCGCATTGGAAAGAGCGTACAAAAGATTCCTCTCTCTCTCTCTCTCTCTCTCTCTCTCTCCTCTCTCTCTCTCTCTCTCTCTCTCTCTCTCTCTCTTCTCCCCCCCCCCCCCTCCCCTGCCTCTAATAATACTTCACTGAGGTAAATGGAGGAAGTGAGCTGGTTGTTACGTTGCCTTTCTTGTCCATCTAATGGTTTGTTAAATCCGAAATTGTATGCGACTACTCTTATTGATTTTATCCAATCAATATCATACCCGTTATTCCACTCTCCCAAGAAAAAGAAAAAAATACAAAAACCACACATTGTATTGTTACTCATTTGTTTCCAATTCTGTACGCGCGAATCAATGCAGAGAACAGGTATATAATTGTAACATTTCCCGCCACACAGCGTTCACTTGTTCGCCGCTGGGACGCTAACTATAGGTCGCAGACGACTGCATTGGCCGCCATATCCTGGAATCCTTCGCTGCTGCTGACATGCGGACTTGTTTAATCGCGCCCAGAAGCTTGTCTTGACACAGAAAGAAAGAAAGAAAGACAGAAAGAAAGAAAAAAGAAAGAAAAAAAGAAAGAAAGAAAGAAAGTGAGAAAGAAGGAAAGAAACGATTAAAAATGTAAGATATATCAGAGAAAAACAGAAAGAAACAAAAAGGCATGTATGAAAAAGACAAGAAACTGTTTAAAAATTACAAGAGAAAGAAAGAAAGAAAGAAAGAAAGAAAGAAAGGCAAGTCTGAAACGATAAAAACAAATATATATATCAGAGACAGACAGACATACATACAGGTTGACAGACAGGCAGGAAGATAGACAGACAGAAACAGAAAGGCATGTCTGCAAAAGAAAAACAATGATGATTTGTCAGAGAAAGAAAGAAAGAAAGAAAGAAATAAGAAAAGAAAGAAAGAAAGAAAGAAAGGCAAGTCTGAAACGATAAAAACATAAATATATATCAGAGACAGACAGACAGACATACATACAGGCTGACAGACAGGCAGGAAGATAGACAGACAGAAACAGAAGGCATGTCTGCAAAAAAGAAAAAAATAATGATTTGTCAGAGAAAGAAAGACAGAAAGAAAGACAGAAGAAAGAAAGAAAGAAAGAAGAAGAAAGAAAGAACAGAAAGAAAGAAAAGAAAGAAACGACAGAAAGAACAACTTGATGATGATGATGATGAGGAGAACAACGAGAGTGATGTGATAGGGTCACATGATTTCAATGTCTGTCCTCGGACAGACTACACTCACGATGATGTTGATGATGGTGATGATGATGATGATGATGATGATGATGATGATGATGATGATGATGATAATGATGATGATGATGATGATGATGATGATGATGATGATGATGATGATGATGATGATGATGATAAGAAGAAGAATGTGGATGAGGAGGATGTAGGTTGAGGGCAAGGGACATTAGAGTGACATCAAATAATGACTTCAACGCCAGTCCTCGGACAGATTAATAAACTCACGATGATGTTGATGATGATGACGATGATGATGATGATGGTGGTGGTGGTGGTGGTGGTGGTGGTGGTGGTGGTGATGATGACGATGATGATGATGATGGTGGTGGTAGTGATGGTGGTAAGGAGGAGGTGGAGGAGAATGATGTAGGTTGAGCGCAAGGGACATTAGAGTGGCATCAACACATGACTTCGCCACCAATACTGTTCGGAACGGCTAACCTCAAGATAGTGCCGATGAAGATGGTGATGGTGATAAGGAGGAGGTGGAGGAGGAGGATTATCTAGGTTTAAGGCAAGGGACATTAGAGTGGCATCAACACATGATGCCAATACTGTTCGGATCGTCTAACCTCGTAATGCTGTGTCCAGTATATTAACGAACATTTAAACAAGAGAAATGATTGGTCGGTTCCAATGGGGTACATATTGACTGGCACCTTGCCGTCTTGAGAGACGATAGTTTATAAAATGGAGTAACACCTCTTCATAACACAAAGTCTGGGCTGAGTTTAGAGACCATGTGTTGCCCATGCAGCATGATCCCCCCCTCTCTCTCTCTCTCTCTCTCTCTCTCTCTCTCTCTCTCTCTCTCCTCTCTCTCTCTCTCTCTCTCTCTCTCTCTCTCTCTCTCTCTCTCTCTCTCGGCCTGTCAATTTTACTCCAAAGGAAATGTAACACTAATACGTCTAGAACAAGACAAGCTGCAGAAGCTGCCGGATCAGCAAAACAATGCTCTAACTTTCCGCGTGTCGGTGCTTCGATCCTAGACCAGTTGCCAACCAAGGCTTAGGGCCTGGTTTGCCCTGCCATGACATTTAGTCTTTAGGTTGCATTTCCTCGCACTATGATAAGGCTTGTACCCTCCCAATTGCGCTCCTCTGCTCGAAGCCGTTTGGTACAATGTGGGGTGTAGTGTTTGGTGAGCGCCGCCCAACATTCGGCGCTAACAGAAGCAGGTAGTACCGTCTATTGTCATGCGGCAGCGCAGTCATATCTGACTAAGACACATAAATATCATTTGAGGAACCCCTTGAGGCCACTAAGATAGTTTATAAATAAACACACATGCATTGTTTAGCACCCACAGAAGTAGAAGAAATAAATTAGAGTAAGAACTAGACAGCATGCAAATTGAAAGCTATAGTTACCGAACTGGATTCGAACCTGTCACCTCCAAATGACAACAACGCCTCGCTGCAGGAACAAGTGTACTTCGATGCATGACCAACAAGACACCCCTGAAAAAAATGTCTATTAGCCAGGTCTTTCATCCACATGAACCCACAACTGTGGAATAGGACAGAATTAGAATCTAACAATAGAATCCTGTTTTACGTGAGTGATATAATAAGACAGGAATCGATGGAAATATACCTAAAATATAAAAGAGTCTAAGTTTGCTTACAACGGAACATAGACATCCTATCATTTTCCTTCTCTTTGATAAAATCGATGATTGCGCAAGGTATTAAAAACGACGCTGTGCGCATCGAACGCTGCCCCTCTGGGATTCAGCTAAGCCTTAATTCGAATACAACAAAATAATTTAGCTGCAACATAGATCGATACGTGTTCAGAAACAGATTTATTCGGATTTTTACAAGATTCGTCTTGTCAGTATCAGAAACATATATATATATATATTATTTATTTTATTTATTTATTTTTTTTAAATTTAGTTGCGTGTGTAGGTGAGAATGTGGGTGCGTAGGTGGGAATGTGAGTGTGTGGGTGGAGGTGTGGAATATGGGTGTGTGGGTGGGAATGTGGGTGAGAATGTGGGTGTTCTGGGAAAGGCGTTAGAATTGTCTGATTGTATTTGAGTGTCACTTTGTTTAAAACGTAAAGAAATAATTGTGTCTGCCGCGAAGGTGCGCATTATTTTTGTATCACAAATACAATCATTATTTTTTTAATCTGTTGCCGTACCAATTTTCATATCACTGTCAAGAGCCGTGTCAGCTAACCGAACTACCATGCTTTTCTATATCCCACGATCTTGAACAAAGTGGATCAATTCATGTGACGATATTTTACTATGTTATGACGTTGTCTAGATTCTAATGCTTCCACTATATCACTGCAGAGTGGAAGCTGAGCTTGCCACCTGTCTCACACCACAAGTCACCACTTCAGCACACATCCACTAGTCAGTGAACAAGAGTAAGTTTGCGCACATATTATTCCTTTAATGCTGAATTAACACGGAACCACACAACATATAACTCCAGGAACAATAATTCTCTCAGAATATATCTTCATCACAACCGAACACTCGAATAACACTGCCTTCTCAAGGCCTACTTAATCTCCTCCAACACGACAGTTAACCAGCCTCTCTCCCGGCCCGAACTCACTCGATCCACCCCACTCTGGGTCTAAACTTCAACTCTCTATCCCTGAAAAGAACACAGTCCGGAGTTCTCTACCTAACTCCGTCACTATTCCATTTTCCCAGACCGCCGACCTCCCTGTCCGGTCCCACACTCAACTCTCCTCTTCAGTCTCCTAACTCTACACAACTCCCCCACAGCTCAAAATGTCCGCCCCACAACTACCCTCACGGGCTGACTTCTCCTCGACTTCCCCTTCCATCACTGTCCTCTCATTTGCCCCCTCCGGGGACTTACTACCCGGGCCCATTTTACCTCTGTCTATTATCCCTCCTGGCCGGTAATGTCAATGACCTCCAGGCATGTTACAGCAACTAAAATGAGCAATCTAAAGGGTTTACAGGAGGTTAAGACACAAAGACAATTTATCACAAATATCAGAAAAAGGAAGTGGTCACATTATGAGAAATTAAAAACTGAAACATGAAGAAGAAAAAAAAAAACCTGCATAGATTTATAGGAAAAGAGATAGAGGAAGACAAGGGGAGAAGATTCTTGGCAGTCGTTTATCCATCCATCCATCATGTGCCATGCCGATAAGCGTGGGTGGTCATGTTTTACCATCTCACTCGATCACCAGAGTCGTGGATCAGCCCTGTGTTTCTGTCTCGACCATGCCATGCAGGTATTTACTTCTTGGCTTCCCCTTGGTCTCTTCCCTTCGATCTTGCCAGTTGTCACCAAGTTCTCCAATTCATTTCTTCTCATAACATGCCCAAAAAATTTTGGCTGTCTACGTCTAATGTCTCTAATCAATTTACGATCTTCATTTGTTTCTTGTAGGAATTGTTCAATGGTTTTTCTGTCTGTCCATGGTATTCTTTGCATTTTTCTCAGAAACCACATTTCCACAGCCATCAGATGTTTTTCAGCTTGACTGCTCATTGTCCATGCTTCACTTCCATATAAAAGTACATGTTCTGTGTAGCACTTCAACACTCTTTTTCTCGTTTCAGTTTATATCTTTTTATTGGTCAGTATGTTTTTCATCTTGCAAAAGGCTACTTTCGCAATGGCAGTTCTTGCTCTAATATCTTCAAGGCATCTCCCATCAGATGTATGACTGTTCCGAGATAGCTGTACCGATTCACTTGTTTAAGAATATGCCCATTTACTTGTATATTACATTGTGGTATTTCTTCCTTCCTAGTGACGACCATAATCTGTCTTCTTACAGTTCAGTTCTAACCCTAGTTGTTCACCGTGTGCAATAACCGCATCAACTAAATGTTGCAGGTCCTGTTCATTGTCTGCAATCAAGACTGTATAATCTGCATATATAATGTTATTGATGCATCGTCTCCCAATGTTGATTCCTTCCATATCTTCTGTATTTCTGAATATGTGGCACTGAAAGGTGTCAGCAAATGAATGTGTGCATATTGTTGCAGATCGAAAGATGTGGAGAAGAGTGATCGTCTTCGCCAGTCAACAAAGGTACTTGATGATGGCTATGATGATGATGATGATGATGATGAAGATGATGATGGCCATGATGATGATGATGATGATGATGATGATGATGGCCATGATGATGATGATGATGATGATGATGATGATGATGATAATGATGGCCATGATGATGATGGTGGTGATGATGATGACGACGATAATGATGATGATGATGATGATGATGATGATGATGATGATGATGGCCATAATGATGATGATGATGATGATGATGATGATGATGATGATGATGATGATTATGATGATGATGATGGCCATGATGATGATGATGGTCATGATGATGATGATGATGATGATGGTGATGATGATGATGATGATGATGATGATGATGATGATGACGATTATGATGATGATGATGATGATTGTGATGATGATGATGATGATGATGATGATGATGATGATGATGATGATGATGATGATGATGATGATGATGATGATGATGATGATGATGATTCCACAGCTTTAGGTTCAGTTGGATTGTCATAAGTCGGGGTGCCCCACCGGCTAGATGAAAGTATTTTCACTGGCGAGCAACCCCAAATAGTCAGAAACTGACTAGGGACAAAAACTATATGGCTGAACTATAGATTAAGCCCTGAATATCCAACGTACAGCTCCAAGTGGCTCGTTACAAAATGAAATGAACTGTGCTGAATATTCGCCAAGGACTAGGAAAGAGAAGGTTAGCTAAGATAGATTTTTAAGTCTGAAGTAAAGTTTAAAGACAACTATCCTAGTACAGGTTTTTGTCCCTGACTGCTCCTTTCCTTGGTGTGTAAGTGAACCCCCACCAATGTACACAACAACACGTATGCACAATTGGAATTAAAATATAACGAGAGAACTATTGTCATGATTTCACTGTGTATCAACCAGATTATGACAATACAGACGGTCATATTCATAGCCTGTGTGCAAAGCCACATTTGGTTTTAACCAGGACAGAAAAACCAATAAAGTCTGACTGCACAGCTGCAGTTGTTTACCAGTTAGATCAAAGACACCGCTCTCCAGCATCAAACAGGAAAATCGTCTTTGACAATCCCCACAAGACGGGAAATTGTAGGCATATGTTGAAAAAAGGGGGAGGCGACTTGTGCATGGATTGTCCAAAAGGAGAGATAATCTACTATTGTGACATTGATGAAACCCAAGGAAGAGAATTTATTCAGACATGGATAATCTGCCCTTGAACCACTTTTGTTAACATCAAAAGAACGTCACGTGGCCACTCAAGGCTGTTGGGTAAAAACATGCTTTGTTTGCAAGGAGTGTAACTCTGAGGATTGACTTGCACGGACGTGTTTGTCACTGCAGTGGATTTAAAAAATATCTACCGTGTGCGGAAATTAATTAGATTTAATTGTACACGTGCCTGTTATGGCAAAATGTGGATGTGATTTCGAAGACACTGCTGTGTTGTGCTTAAGGTATTGTAGAGAGTATATTTAAGCCTAGTTAATATAGGCAGTAGCCTCGGTAAAACTTGCCAGAGTAATGAATAGAATTAGCTCTGCTAGTGAGAATTGTGTAGTGGGGTGATATTGGGGAAGATTGGGGATGGGGAGAAGTGCTAGGGGTCTACACTTTACATTTTGCTCTGTCCTGATCTTAACCCACTGCAGACCGGAGTGAAGAACTCCTATGCCCATGACAGAGTTGGTTCCCTGTCATGTATCTGAGTGAGGCGAACACACCCCCCCCCCCCCCCCCATGGAGGTCAGGGACAGTTGCTATCACCAAATGTGTTGTTCTCTCGTTGACAGGTTCCTTTAGGTCACTCAAGTCACTGAGAATGGAGACCTTGGTGCAGGCAGTTGGTCAACATCTTTTGCACGTAGGCCATGATAAAAAGGGTTTACGGGAACAAGCATAAGAGGGATTATCAAACGTCACACATTAACAGAATACAAGAAATGGTTTTCTCCGCACCATTTTGGAGGAAGACCATCGTCAAATTAATGTTTCAAACATCACTTGGGAACAGAATAGTAGAAAGTGAATTTCTTTTACACCACCTGGGAAAAGACCAGTGGGCAGTATGTTTTACACGACAGGTGAACAAACAAAGAGATACAGTTATTCCCAATCACATGGGAATAAAGCAGTATAAACTGATTAGGAAGTTAGTATAACAATGGTCTTGTGAACAGTAGACACTTGAGACAGGAAGTACATTTATTTCAAAGAACAGTATGTTCGTGTCCTCACTAGACAAGGGTGTTATAAGTATAAGAACAAATTAGACATATACTAACTGTGTGATCCAGACAGGATTTAGGGTCGGACTGTGACTAGTTCTTTTGAGTGATCAAACAGCCACCGGTGGAAATCTACATCTAGCAGGATGGACACATACCTGGGTGAGGTCCTCGTGGAATGAATGAGGATATGGTGTGATCCTTTCTGGGATGATAGGGCTGGGCTCTTCAGCTACCTGGTCTATGTCCGCACCCAATAGAAATATTCGACACACATTCTACACTTTACACACACACACACACACACCTCTCACACCTATACTCTTGGTTTAATAAATTATTTTGTATTTATTTGTTAAAGCTTGAGTTGTGGAGTATGTTATGTTGGGGAAAAGTGAGAGGGGGCATGATACAAGGGTGAGTGAGAGTAAGAAAGAGGTGTTTGCAGACCGACGGGGTTTTGTGGACGGAGTCTGGTGGTTTCTCTAGGACAATAATATTGGGGTAATAAAAATGTAGTGTTGATTCCCCCCACTCCAGGGACAACACGAAAGTAAGTAAGGAAGACTTACGACAACTATGAGTTACAATACTACAACATTTATTTACTAATCATAGACATCTGATGGTTTTCAATATGGGGATGATGAAATCATATAACATATTGTGATGAGAAACATTACGTAACTTTACTTGTTACTTCATCTATCTGGAACTGTGGTCCAGATCCCCACTCTCCAGTAGACACACACAAAAGAAACAGCTTGCCGGTATTCTGACGATCCTGTCAGTCCTGACACTCCTAGTCAGTAGTCTCTAGTCTTGAGATCTATAACATAGGTGCTCCTTGTGAGAGCTTGAAAGAAAATCAAGAATGTGTTAGATCTTGTTCTACATCAGCGCAATCTTAAGTATAACATATCATAACACAAACATATACAATGACCAGTCTGGCCAAGTTTATCTTCCAGCTCTACTGTGTTCACCATCCTCCTTCTCCCTACTGTCTTTAGTCTGGGACGGGCTTTTCAATTGTCTCACACGCCTGTAATGATTACATTTCTGCCGCCCCATGTCCATGTCGCTAATACAGAAATTCTGTGTCATACAGCCGCTCCGTCCAAAGTTAGTTTAGCAGCTCACAGGGTCGGTAAGGGTATTATAACAATGCCTGATCATCCGGGCTTGCAAGCCGTGACCAGTAGCTGTGCCAGGTTTCCATGCATTACCGTGGACGCACGCCCACAATACACTGAGAAAGTTTAGCACCATATACCCTATACTACCAATTGTGGGTAATGGCTGTACCATTACACCTCTGCTTCCAACACAATCATTGGCCAATGTGCCAATGCGCAGACAATAGCATAACACTTCATATTGGTAGGTTTGCATATGACAAATCAATATATCAAACATCCAATACACATAAACATATTGATTAAACTAGACATATTATGATACTTTAACATCATAGCATAATGCACTAGTTAGTTTATGAAATTACACATACATACATCCAACATATCCGTAAACATTATATTACTTCAAGATGGACATCTAATGATACTCAACATAATAGCATCAGGCATTATTAATGAGTACTAATATTGTATAGCTACAAAATGAGATATACAACAAGTCTAATTGAAGTTACCACTTAGTTACTGCTGTTGTAAGAATTAAATAGTCAGTTGACTATATTCTGTACAACAAATGCACACACCAAAAAGGCAACTAGGATAGTGTACAAAGAAATGACAAGCATCTACCAAGACACCTAAAAGTATATCTAGACAAGATCTCCTTCCATAAGTTTCTACTTCTCAGAAGAGTAACACTTAAAGCACAATGATATTGAACACAGAACTTAGAAAAAACACTCAAGTAACCTATGCCAAAGA
>JACEFZ010016042.1:0-16368 GCA_014155875.1 Cepaea nemoralis
CTCCTAAAGGGCCCAAAAAAAGAAGTATTGGTCTGCCCTGTTTTCCTTAGCCCCTGTTACCAGTTTTTCAGCTTGATCTACGGACAAAAGAACCTTTTTTTTTTTTCTAAGGGTGAAAAGCTTTTTTCCCAAACCCCTTTTTTTGGTTTTTGGACCCCAAGGGGGGCCCGGGGGGAAAGGAAGTTGATGACCATTGGGAAGGGGTTTGCAAAGTTTTAAAATACTTGCCCAGTGGGGTTTTCCTGCGGTGACCAAATACCCAAAACAAAAGAAAAAAGTAGGAAGACCAGAAAAAAGTACAAAAGGGACATTTTAAAATAAATTAAAGAAGCACCCCAGAAACCCCACATTTAAGAACAAAAAAAACTAAAAAAAAATGGAAGATAAAAAAAAAAAAAGCAAATAAGAAAAAAGAGGACCCAGAGGAACCCAAGAAAGGAAAAAAAGAAAAAGAAGAAAAAAAAAAAGGAAAAGGAGAAAAAGAAAAGGGCACCAGAAAGAAGGAAACCCTTGACCCGAATAAAAACCCCGAGGTGGAATGCTAAAAAAGAAGAAAGAAGAAAAAAGTATTTTGGTCCCCGAAAACCCTTCCGCCCCCTTTATTACATTAAAGGCCCGTGTTCCTATTTAACAGACCTCCCCTCTTATTTCCCCCATAGATACGCAATAAAAGACGCTGACGGGAAATTTGTTTGGGGTCCAAAAACCCAAGGGGAAACAACACAAACCAAAGGGTACCCTCAAAAATTTTTAAAAAAATCCCAAACACCAAAATCCAGAGAATACCAGTCACCAGGGCAGTAATGATCCCTGAGCCATCCATTCCGAAAATTCCCAAATGGAAAGATAAAAAAACATGATGCTAAACACAGTTTTTCTTTACAAAAGACTTACATAAGTATACTGCCCTTCATGCCGTAAACCAGCAGGGAAGAGTTTCTTGTAGTTTTAAGAACGAAGGGGGTTGGAACGACAAGGGAGAAATCCTCAGTACGATCCGTTAGATACTGTGTGAAGACGGTGAGCGAACAACTTTTTAAGATGATGGTGTGGGATGTAAGGGGTTTCCAACAAAGGGGGAAACGAACGAACGAACGAACGAACAACTTTATTTTCAAAGGGTTAAGAATTGGGCACGCAGGCCCGTCTAACATTCTGCCCTTCTATCACTCTCTTTCATACATTATTTCATTCACACATCATTCAAGGCTAACAGAGAACAGCAACAATATAAAAGATATGCATTATAAAGGCATGGGCAAAAATGCGAACATCAAAACTACACGACACAGTAAAATTAGATAATGGTCTGACACTTGTTATTATTAGCCATGTGGAATATACTGGCCTACCAAAAGGGGACTGGCTGTTATACTAAGGGTTTTGTTGTTATTATTATTATCTCTCTTATTAAGGGGGAAGATAATCCGTACTGAGATAGTGTTCGAGTAATTTGCGATTATATGAATAGGGATTGGTGATGTCTTTGATTTCTTGTGGAAGATTGTTCCACAGCTGAGCTGCAGAGTACGTTAAGCTTGTTTTGTATAAGTCAATCCTAGGCTTCGGAATGTGTAATATATTTAAACGTTTACTGTGTCTAGCATTATATTTAAACAATGGCCAAAGGTAATTTGGGGCATTCCGATGCAGGATTTTGTGAATTAGTTTAGCTTTATTGAAAAGCAGGCGTTTGCGGAGTGGTAGTAACTGAAGGTGTTTATACAGGCTAGGATTGTCAGATAAATGTTTGTTATAAATTAGACTCATGGCCCGTTTCTGGAGTGAGTAAAGTCGTTCGGTGTTTGAATTAGAACAACCGTCCCAGATTGTAGAGCAGTAGTCAAATTGTGTCTGTATATGAGAAGTATAGAATAGTTTCCTTGTGTCCTCATCAAGGAAGTTTTTAATTTTGGCGAGTTGGTAGACATTTTTTCGCTGTTTGTTTAATAAGCGCTTGAACGTGGGAATTAAAGGTTAGGTTTCTATCAATGATTATGCCTAATGTTTTGTGCTCAATTACACTTTCTACTGGCATGTTATCGATGTGAAGTTTAAGTGATGTGTGTGAGCTTAGAGTTTGAAGTCTTTGTCTGGTTGTTAGTAACATTGATTTTGTTTTAGTGATGTTAATTTGCATACGGTTTGAATAGCTCCACCTAACTACATTATTTAATTCTTGTTGTAAAGACGACTCCAATAAAATACAGTTTTCAGCATTTGTATACACTGTACAGTCGTCTGCAAATAGATCGCAGGACGACGAAAGATGCAAAGGTAGATCGTTAATATATATGGCAAACAATAGAGGGCCAAGAATAGAGCCTTGCGGTACTCCAATATTGAAGGTAGTGGTATGAGACAGACATTTATTATGTGATACTACTTGCTTTCTGTTTGATAGAAAAGATGATATTAGAGTGACTACATTACGGCCAATTTTCATTGTCTCAAGTTTTTTAATTAAAATAACATGGTCTATCATATCAAATGCTTTCTTGAAATCAATAAACACAGTTCCACATAGGCTGTTGTTGTTTATATTCTGGTGCCAATTTTCTATCATGTTTGTTAGGGCCGTATGGCAAGAATATTTTGGTCGAAATCCTGATTGGTTGTCAACAATAAGTTTGTTGCGAACTAAATACTGTAATGTTACTTTATGGATGTGTTTTTCTAGTGGCTTAGATAGTGATGATAGTAAGGAAATGGGTCTGTAATTGTTCGGAGATCATTGTCCAATGAACCAGATTTAAGAAGAGGGTACACTTTAGCGATTTTGAGAGCTGATGGAAAGTGGCCTTTGGTGAGACACTGATTATATACATAGGTTAGTGATATACAGATCACTGGCGCAGCACAACGGAGAATCCGGTTGCTGATTCCATCTAACCCAGATGAGGTTGTGTTGTTTAGGTTACTGAGGTAAGTGAATACCTCAGTGATTGTCATTAGCAGTATGTCGGAAAGAATATCTCCAGAGCATCTATTCTCGCAAAACGATGACAGTAAAGATAAGTTGCAAGGAGAATTAGGTATTGAAGCCTTCAACTGGTCTATGTCAGTTTGAAAAAAATTACTGAATTGGTCGCATGTAATATGACTTGATGGTAAAGAATTTCGGAAGTTATACTTGTTTGTCAAGGTGTTAATTGCCTTCCATATATCCTTACTATTTGTTTTATCCATTACTAAGTTCTTAAAGTAATTTTTCTTTTCCCGTCGTATGGTATATTGAACTTTGTATCTAAGAGTACGGTATGCGCTGAGATCCCGCTTTTTATGTGCTTTATCTCTGTCTCTCATAATTTCAAGTATTTCCTGGGTGATCCAAGGTGGCTTGACGTGGTGTTTTACTCGAACTTCCTTGATTGGCACATGTCTATCAAAAACATCAATAAATGTTTTCATCCAGAATTCCAGAGCATCATCCGGGTCAGGAAGCTGATAAACATTGTCTAGAGGTGAACTGAGCAAGTCCTGTAAAAATGCGTTTTGGTTGAAATGTTTATAACTTCTATATTTTACACTTATGTGTTTATGTTTAGGAGTTTTAATTCCTTGTTTAGACCACGTGCAGCATATTGGGTAGTGATCGCTCATTGCACAATTGAGTACAGCGCATTCTATGATGTTGTCTGAGCAAGTTACATAAATGTGATCTATGACTGTTGAAGATGACTTTGTTACTCGAGTAGCCTGTTGTACTATTTGTTGGAAATTGTATGATGCAATTATATTTCCCCATATTATGTTGGATTTGTTGGTGTCAATGTTAAAGTCTCCGAGCAGTATAATTTCCTTCCCGGAAGCGAAAACCACATCCATCATGGTAATGAAGTTTTCGTACCAGACGTGTCCAGCACTGGGATTTCGATAGAGGTAGCCAATTATCAGGGGTGTGCGGTTTTGAAGTTTTAGCTCTAACCACATACATTCTATTTCGCAAGTTTCAAAGTCTAGCCTACGGTGAGCATTTAGTAAATTAGAAACATAGGTTACTATGCCTGTCTCTTGTTTCCTACAGGGATCCCTTCTAACAACTTTGTACCCTTTAATAGATATGTCCTCATCTTAAATGTTATCATTAAGTCTACTTTCACTAAGGCCGAATAAATGAAAATTTTGATTAAGAATAGAAGATAACTCTGGTAGCTTGTTAAATAAGCTGCAAATGTTTAAGTGTCCAAGGCGTATTCCTGACTTATTGAGCCAGTGTTGCCACTTCACAGACATTTCATCCATGAAGAAAGTGTAAATTAGTCAAAGTTAAGCAAAAATACAAGATCATAAAAATCCCTCATCGGGATCCATGAGGAGGACGAATCCGATGTGATAATAACCAAATAACTATTCACCAGTTTTTTTTTTAAAGTTAGTTGCATATCCTTTACAGGACGTCGCCAACCTCAGCATTCATTGGATGTTTGTGATCTCTTGGCAATTTTGCGTTCAGTAGTTTGCCATTGCTTTCTGAACGACCAGCACCCAAACCATTTTATAAAATCTCAACGCAAGGCGATCTGCTGCCTAATCCTCCACAGCTGTGTTTTAAACGCGGTATGCGGGATTACTAACTGCGTCTGTAACTACTTTGCCACGGAACAATTAAATAAACAAACCATCACACAATTATCTAGCAACCAACCAAAGAACCATACACCATCCTACCAACCACCCATTCATATACTCATTCATTCACTATCCAACCAACCACCCAACCAGCCAACTACTTACCCATTCACCTAAAGAAAAAACCAAATATCCCCAAACCAACTATCCAGTCACCCCCAGCCAACAAATAGGTCAACCACCCTACTAACTATCCAACCACTATACCAATTATGCAGCCACCCCCAGCCAACAAATAGGTCAACCACCCAACTAACTATCAAACCACCCTACTAACTACTCAACCACCCATTCAACTATCCAACCATCCAACCAACTGTTCAACCATCCAACCAACCATTCAACCTCACTTTTATATTTAGTAATCACGTTACAATTATAGCATCCGTATATCCCCTCCAGAGTTCTCCATATTTCTCACACACACGTGATCGCCAGCACATCGAGTTTCCACTCAAACAAAGACTCATACAAACTCCACCCACATACTCACTGCCTGTCTTACTGAACGACTCTCTTGGGCAGACGACTCTGTGACGCCTTAGTCACCACTCCAGAACCTCTTGTGCGAGTTTTATCTGATGGAGACAGCCGCCGCGAGGTGCCCATCTGTGATGCGAGTTAAGACCACTAAACCGTGTTCAACTGTGAGCAGCCTGCAACTGCTTTCATCGAGGGGTGGTAGCTATCGAACAATTCCACGCGTGGCGTTAGAGAAGTGCGGTAGAGCTGGGACAGCTCAGCTTAAACAAACTATACCAACACATGTAACACTTTGTGATCACGCACGGAATAACCCGAAGCCATTTTCCGAGTTTAATGGAAGTAATTCATTCATTCAGCAGCATGCCATTTTGCAGAACCTCGCTCCCATAGCAACATTCCGGAAAACTTATCGGCCATAACAAGATGCCCCGCGTCGGATACACCCATCTGGAGATGAGCCGCCACATCCTGCACCCATCTTCTCTTTGGCCTTCCTCTTCATCTCTTCCCGGGCATTTTTTTTTCGCATATCCTTTACAGGACATCGCTGTCAACATCAGCATCTTTCAGCTGATTGTTGATTTCTTGGCAAGATTACGCTCAGTAGTTTTCCATTGCTTTCTGAACGACCGGCTCATATACCCCGTAAGTTACCGACGCGGCTAGAACCGCCACCGATTCTCGCGCACGTCACGTTATTCACGAGAGTATGCGGGATTACGGAGAAAGTCGCTAACACCTAAGCCAGGGAATACCCCTCCAATATTGTTCTCTCCAAACTTTCATGACGTTTTAAGTGACCAAAATATTAAAATTTTCTGTGTCTTATTGTCTATAGTATCCAAACTTTTTTCAATTGCTTGCTTCTGTTCGTTGGCTTGAGCTCCAACGCGAAGTCCTGTATGTCGGATGAAGGCATCCTGTTGTCCAACATCAGTGTGATGTCATACAGGACCTGAGGTTTGCGTGAGTATCCGTTGTCCCATATCTAGGCTTATTGGTGTGCAGACTGGTGGTCCCTCGCCGTACAGGCAGATCACTCTCCGACTTCGGAGGAAACCTTTTTCAATATTCAGATCTTGTCGTATAGATGCGTTTGTTCTTTACTGTATCCAAGATATTCTTAGAGCCCGTCTATAACACACCACACACACACACACACACACACACACACACACACACACACACACATATATATATATATATATATATATATATATATATATATATATATATATATATATATATATATATATATATATATATATTGAGCACAACCCACTACTGGCAACGCTGATCGTATTCTGGCATGAACCTAAGGCCTATCCACGTCATTATGGAAGCACTATACTCGAGTTTCGCTCTCGTTTGAGCTCGTCAGTAGTGCATATCCCTGACCGGATCCGGAAACAAGCCCCAGACCACGCGTGTGAAGCGGGTGTGTAACCACGCGGAACACACTGAACAAGCCAAATTATCACACCAGAACACACAACGCTACCCATCGTAGGCTATGCTCAAGACTGCCCAATCGCCGCGAATGACGTCCGTCAATCGATGTGGACCCGAACGATCAGGACTTCTCACTGGCAAGGAACACCAGGCCTCCTAATCCAGTGAGCAATAATCAAATTGACTATTTGGTTGTTTCGGGATTTATAATTTAAATATTGAGCACAACCCACTACTGGCAACGCTGATCGTATTCTGGCATGAACCTAAGGCCTATCCACATCAATATGGAAGCACTATACTCGAGTTTCGCTCTCGTTTGAGCTCGTCAGTAGTGCATATCCCTGACCGGATCCGGAAACAAACCCCAGACCACGCGTGTGAAGCGGGTGTGTAACCACGCGGAACACACTGGACAAGCCAAATTATCACACCAGAACACACAACGCTACCCATCGTAGGCTATGCTCAAGACTGCCCAATCGCCGCGACTGACGTCCGTCAATCGATGTGGACCCGAACGATCAGGACTTCTCACTGGCAAGGAACACCAGGCCTCCTAAATCCAGTGAGCAATAATCAAATTGACTATTTGGTTGTTTCGGGATTTGAAATTTAAATATTGAGCACAACCCACTACTGGCAACGCTGATCGTATTCTGGCATGAACCTAAGGCCTATCCACATCAATATGGAAGCACTATACTCGAGTTTCGCTCTCGTTTGAGCTCGTCAGTAGTGCATATACCTGACCAGATCCGGAATTGACGTGGATAGGCATTAGGTTCATGCCAGAATACGATCAGCGTTGCCAGTAGTGGGTTGTGCTCAATATTTAAATTTCAAATCCCGAAACAACCAGATAGTCAATATATATATATATATAAGTGAAAGAGGAAGGCATAATAAGGTATGACAAATCATCAACCAATGTAGAGCTCATGGAGAGAACTGACCACATACCAGTGAACCAACAGGTGAGGAAATGACGCTGGCACTGGATATTTCTCTTGTACCTTGCGGAGTCGAGGTGAAGCATAGACAGCGGGAGAGTGCCCGTTTATGTGCTTCATGTATCGATATTCCCATGGATTCTGTTATTCTCTCTGTCCATCGTTGACATGGTCGTTCTCTCGTCTGGTTCCATGTGGTCTAGACCTCAATGCTTGTGGTATATTGTAAGCTGGTAGCCTAGTTGTATGGCCAATCCATTTAACTTGCCGTTTTCTTATGAAATCTAGTGCGGATATAACTCCCACTTTAGTCCTGATTCCCTCGAGAATAGTAAAACTAGAAAATCCTTAGTGTGGAACGCACAGGACAAAAGAAATAGAGGAAGACATAACAACTTATAGAGAAGAGAAGCAGAAATAGAAATGAACAGTGTTGGGGGACATGGGAGGAGCTGCATGGGACAGCTACAGATGAAAAAGTCGCTTAAAGTCGACAGGGTCGACTTCATTGCACCGGGATTTTATCCCATATGGCTCAGTCTCTTTCCGCAGCGCCGAAAGTGTCGCACAATGCACGAACTCCGTAGCTCCAGCTACGACCCTCAGGAGTCTCCGAAAAAATGCACTCATGAACCGAAGAACGCGGCCCGGAATACAACCCACAACCTTCGTAGCCCGAGTCAGACGGCTTGACCACTTCGCCATGGAGACTTCCGGCTAAAGATTGAGTGCTGGGAGTTAGTTGGTTGAGTGATTATTCTTCAATGGTAGATAGAGGACATAAGAAGAGACGATAGAGGAGCAAATAATAAGTGGCAAGGCTCTCCGTCTTACACATGAAGGGCTGCGTGTGAGAGCCTCCATAAAGCTGGGGGGTGTTTTCTTAAACTAGAGTGTACATAAAACAATTACTTGCATGACCTTTATAAACAACCAAGGGTCAACCCCACCATTTGTGGGTTGTTTATGATTTACTGGAATTTGTGTTTTACATTCAGTAGTCGCTGGAGTACAACGAAAGGAGACGAAGCCTTGTTACAAACCTTTGAGAACAAAGTTTTAAGACGCATCTTTGGACCCATTAGGGATACACAAAGTGGAGAGTGGAAAAGAAGAAGTAACAAAGACATTTATGATCTGTTTAAGTCCCCGCTAATCACTGGTATCATGAAGGCTAATAGACTACAATGGCTGGGGCATATAGAAAGAATGGAAGATAATAGTGAAAAAAAAAACTCACTTACACTCAGGAAATAAATGATCGTAGACCCCGAGGTAGACCAAGAAGACGGTGGAGAGATAATATATATACAGACCTACAAGCACTTGGAATCAACGACTGGCAAGAGAAGGTCAACCAGAGAGACGAATGGAGACGGATTGTATCTGCAGCCAAGAACCTCAATGGCTCGGAACGCTGAAGAAGAAGAAGAAGAAGAAGAAGAAGAAGAAGAAGAAGAAGAAGAAGAAGAAGAAGAAGAAGAAGAAGAAGAAGAAGAAGAAGAAGAAGAAGAAGAAGAAGAAGAAGAAGAAGAAGAAGAAGATTCAGTAGTTTGCCATTACACTCCAATGTAGCCAAAATGATAAGAGTCGCACAATCTTAAACTTCCGACGCGCTGATGATGATGTAATGCGATTCAGCGACTACACCGGAATTCAGTTGGGCGTCATTGTGGACTTGTTGTTCAGAAAGTAATAGAAAACTACTATACTTAACATTGCCCAGAGAACCAGCTCTGGGGTTGATCGCATAGTCCTGCAAAGGACAGCAGCATTAATTAAAATAAAATCATTGCTTTCCGAATAAACATGTCAAAGAAATCAACGAAGAGGGTTCTGCCCTCAAATTCCATCTATATATTTTTAAATCCGCCTTTATGTATGACTAGAAATCGGGAAGCGCGTTCACTGCCCCGAAGCCAAAGCACCAACAACCAATACACTACATGGAGGACTATATGGGCTCGCGGATTTTATCCCTCGACCCGAGAAAATCTCCGGCTCTCGCACCATGGTTCGGACAACAAACCAACGGGAGTGTTTACAACTTGCGCGCGGCGGGAACGATAAACATCTACCCTATGGCGGGAATTCGCTGACAGAGCTGGGGAGGAAAAAGGGGGGGGGGGAGGGGGAAGCGGGCACCTTGTGTGTGTTTGCTGGGGAGTTGTGTTGTCGGTTGGGGGTTACAAGTGAGCCGTTTATGCTTACGTGCACTGGAGGAGAGGGTGTAATGTGGGAAGCTTATTGTGTCAACTTGTTGCGAACCTATGCTTACATGCACCTGGTAATGATAATAATAATAATAATAATAATAATAATAATAATAATAATAATAATTATTATTATTATTATTATTATTATTATTATTATTAGTGGAAAACGGTAGCAACAGCAGCAACACCAGCAGCAGCAGATGAAGAAGAAGTAGAAGAAGAAGAAGAAGAAGAAGAAGAAGAAGAAGAAGAAGAAGAAGAAGAAGAAGAAGAAGAAGAAGAAGAAGAAGAAGAAGAAGAAGAAGACGATATAGGAGACAGAGGATGACGAAAATGAGGACGATGACATGGAAAGGGAAAAGGAAGGGGGGGGGGGGTAGAACGAGGCGGTGGAAAAATCAGAGAAGGAGATGAACACCAATGAGATGAAATATGGCAAAAGACTGAAGATGATGATTACCAAGACAACTTTTTATGGTAGGTAAGTCGAAAAATATTTCACATTCATCTTTTTCGTCACTCATATTTATTAAAGGGCGTCCATGCCCAGCATCCACATGCTACTAATGAAGAATCAGATTCGCTGGCTGGTCACTTCACTCGTATGCCAGATCACAGGCTCCCTAAACGATGTGTGCTTTTTTTTTTTTTTAATGCGAGCTGCATTGTGGTAAACGCTTCCAAGGCGGCTAGAGGAAACGCTCCAAAGACACTCTGAAGATCTCACTAAAGGCTTTTGAGAAATTTATCACGACACTTGGCAGACTGCAGCCAAAGACCGAAATTTGTGGCGTACATCATTATGCAAGCATGTAGTCACTTGTAAGCAAGCAGGATTGCAAGAGCTGTGACAAAAACGCGCTGGAAAAAAAAACCCACTGCTGTAGACCCTCTCCTGGAAGGTCAAGCATGCTTTGCTCACATTATCAAAGAGCATTTCGAGCCAAAATAGGCCTTACCAGCCATCTTAGAACTCGCGGCTCCAAACTTTCAAACCCAATGTATGAAATGAATGGTCATCATCATACTTGATATACAAACACCATTTATGTAATTTAGTTTTAAATTTTCAATTGAAACTCGACAACACAACACTGACCTACCTGGTAACCTCAATTCCAGGTCGAAATTATTAGAAAAAAACCAGTGGCAATTGTCTGTGGATCCATCGTTTAAGAAACCACCTTTACAATAAAGCCACATTCCACAATCGCAGTCGGTACAGCCACAGAAATCCGTGGAGTTGCCTTGAAAAATGATAACCCAGTTTGGCGTGGCGAAAGAAATGATGATGGCGACGTTGGTGAAGAGAATCGCCGTGATGGCGAGGACGATTATGCAAGTCGTCATGATTTCCGTGTGTTTTCTAAAAGTGTTGACAATATAGTTACTGTGTTTTATCCAATTGTATTTCTTCGGTTCGTCATAACGTGTTGTGTTAAAGGTATGGTGGTAACAAGTTCTGTTTGGTAATTATGGTACTTTATTTTTCTCCACTGAAAGTTCGTAGAACTATTGAGGTGTTATAATATTCGTTATAGTAAAGTCCTATGGAAAAATAAAAGTTTCTTTACTGTCTTTATTGTAAAGTTCTAGAGAACAAGTGTAATTCTTTTACAATCAGCTATTGTAAAGTTCTAGAGAACAAATTAAAGTCTATTACTATCTGATACTGTAATGTTCTAGAGAACAAAAGAAGTTTTTAATATCCGTTACTGTAATATTCTAGAGAACAAATGAAGTCTTTTACTATCTGCTATTATAATGTTCTACAGAACAGATGAAGTCTTTTACTATCTGTTATTGTAATGTTCTAGAGAACAAATTAAGTCTTTTACTGTCTGTTACTGTAAAGTTCTAGAGAACAGTTACTATATTTTACTAGTAGCAGCGTTAAGAAAAATTACAATTGTTGAATATTCTAAAGTTCTAAAGAACAATTAACACATTTTACTTGCCACTACTGTAAACTGACAGAGAACAATTAATCAATGTGCCAGTCGTTATTATAAAGCTCTATCGAACAATCACATCCTTCTACTATCCGTTACTGTAAAGTTATATATAAGTAGCATAATTTACCTCCTTTAGTTCAAGGCGTGAAATCAGTATTAATATTTAGAGAGATTAAAAATGCATTGAAAATAGGAATTGGGACATTATAAGAAGACAAAACCTGGAACAACCAAACATCAAAATATGTCCTTATAGTTAACCCCCCCCCCCCCAATTTCACCCGCAGCAATATATGTCCCTAAACTTATGCCCACAAACATCACCAACAACAATATATGAACCTAAACTTACCCCCCCCCCCCCCAAACATCATTAACAATATGTCCCTAAACATACCCCCAAACTCCACAATAAGTTTCCCGTCTCTATATCACTAACCATTGGTATTCCCTGAAAAGACCACACACGAACTATTATTTTCACTACATTTCTCTGTACGTACCACATCATTACCGAACTATGCACAGATTAAAACATAATAAGCAACGAAATATCCACGCCGCTGTATTTCTTCGCCAAATAAAAACAAGTACTCTTAATTTACCCCAACACACAAAAATGCACCTTTTCCCACTGCAAGTCAAACTCCCAGCCCTGACGAAAACGCGAAGTCTGACACTCAAACGTGATCGTATCTGAACTAAACACTTTTCCCCTGCGCCCCGTACTCTCCAACACCGCCTCGGATTGTAGTTGTATAATTTCCCTCGACTTTCGCTCAGTGTGTAACTTCTCTTGTTAGCCAAAACACGAGTGGCATTTACGGTAAAACACAATTGTTTGCCCTCCAGAAAATGTGCAATACTTGTTCCGAACACATTAAATCGTTTTTTCAGTAACTCTACGCAGTTTAACCTAATAAGTAAACAATATAAAATAGCACAATGTAATGCAGCTTTATAAAACAGATTTACGAAAAATACAGGACTTTGCGGCGACCAGCCTTCATCAGCAAAGAGATAGTCGCCTCACCGTCCTGTATTTTTCGTAATTCTGTTCTGTGAAGCTGCATTACTTTGTGTTATTTTATATTGTTTACATTTCCACAGCTTTACCGCAGTTCCTCTAATTTTATTCATATTTTAACCTCATAAGAGATGATACAAGGCGGTTTCAGATGAAAAAACTTCTAAAGTGTGATAGAAATTACATTAAGCTTGTCATTGTCTTGTAACCTGCCAATATTGTTGTTAAGGATGTCACGAGTGTTGAGCATGTGACATCACGGAGCAGACGAGCACCTTGAGGAGATAAAGGCAGTTTAAAGATCCCCTCCCACTTTTGACGTGTACCAAAGGGGAGCAGCGTTCCTTTAACCGCCTTTTGATGAATGAAGGGGTGAAAACTTTAGAAATGCATCAATCAATGCAGGTCCAGTACAGTTATGTGTGCATGTCAGTCCAGCAAGTGTATGGGTGGAATAGGAAGTTTCAAAACTGTTCTGTCCGATGAAGAGGTACAGCAGGTGGTGCATGAGTGGTTACACACGCGACCAAGAGAATGTTGTTCTACGGGAATCCAAACAATTTATCGGCACTGGAGGACTTGCATTGAATGCTGTGGTGACAAAATAGAAACAAAAGACACATCTGTTCTTTACGTTTCCAGAATATATTCACCAAAACAAAAATAATGTTTTCATCTGGATCTCCCTTGTATAATTAGAACTTATTCCAGCCTCAGATTAATAATCATGTCACCGCATCAGCTTCAATAAAGATATTGATTTGAAGGGGGATTAGTTTAGTTTAGTTTACTAGAGGGATTATTTTCTGTAGGAGGTAATGACTGCCATAAACATTCAATCAATCATGTGCCATGCCGGAAAGCGTGGGCGGTCATGACTCGCCATTTCACTCGATCACCAGCGTCGTGGATCAGTTCAGTGTTCCTGTCTCGTCCATGCCAAGTGGCCAAGCCATCCAGGTATTTTCCTCTCGGTCTTCCTCTTGGTCTGTTCCCTTTGATCTTGCCAGTTGTCACTAAGTTCTCCAATCCATTTCTTCTCATAACATGTCCAAAAAATTTTGACTGTCTACGTATAATTTCTCTAATCACTTTACGATTTTCATTTGTCTCCTGTAGTACTTCGTCATTGGTTTTTCCGTCTGTCCATGGTATTCTTTGCATTTTCCTCAGAAACCACATTTCTGCAGCCATCAGATGTTTTTCAGCTTGACTGCACATTGTCCAAGTTTCACATACAAACAAAAGTACAGGCTCTATGTATCCCCTCAACACTCTTTTTCTCGTTTCAATTGACATCTTTTTATTGGTCAGAATGTTTTTCATCTTGCTAAAGGCTACTTTCGCAATGGCGATTTGTCATCGTCTTGCTCATGTCTAGGTATCTGAGCTCGGGTTCACACAGGCAACAATAACTCCGTTCAAGATAATATCGAACATTTATTGTAGTTCACCATACAGTGCTTTGGCGCAGTGGGTTAACATTCCCGCGCTGAGTTACATATCACAGAGATTAACATCATCATACATAGTTATCACAAACATCCTAGCAAACTATCTAGCATATTGTCTATATATCCCAAATACACATGGGTTTAATCTATTAATCTATTGAGTCCCTCTAAGGCAGGCCCTGTTGCCTCTCTCACAGTCCGTCTGTCCGCTGACCGTCCACACGTGTCCCAATCCGACACAGGTCGCAACTCTGTCCGAGTTCCTCGTGGATCCCGCAATAGGCGGGCCACATCAGTGTCCACGGGACCGTGGACTCACTGACCAGTCCTTCGAGAAGGCTCTAGATTACTCTGGCCTTCGAGTGACTCACTTCTATCCCTAGGGCGGGAGTTGCAGCCCTTTAATTAATATCTATAAATGTGAGGCGGTGACAGGATTCCCCCCTCTCCCCTGATATGATGGTTGTTATAGGGTAATTAGATCTGCTCTAATTCTGTCACCGAATCACATAAAGTCGGTGTTTGTAGTTTGGTGGACAGTAACCTGGTAACCTACATACTGGCATCAAAACTCATGTATTCTCCCATACACCACTTCTCTGATTTGGTGAAGAGATCACTCTCTCTCTCCTGTGTCCTTAAAAATGCTTATCTGACCGAAGTTACGTGACGTTTAGTAGTTGTTTTTACAACCCGTCCTTCTCATAGTACCCCACTGATACCAAGACAATTAACCTCTGTATTAAAGAGGATTAACAAGACCGCAGTCCTGGCTAATTAAGTACACCTTCAAATCTTGATTTGTGTGTGCATTTCAATACACTTTTACTCTCGTATGTTGTATAATGCTAAATATGTAGTTACGTTGTTATTCTATCCCCTCAGACTACATGTGTCCCTGTCGGCTTGTTAGTGTGGTGACTAATAAGTTGCTGCTTCTAATAAAGTGACTGTATTTTAAATTGATAGTGTTGAGTTTTAAAGTTTGTGTAAAGTGTGTGCTGAATGTGTGGCTTATTTCCAAGCGTCACGAGTTGGGATAACCTTAATCATGAATTACTCCAATGTGTGCAATATATGATCAGGCATTCCAAGTAGTGGTGCTTAGATGTAGTATCCTAACTCCTAACCTAAGAATATTAACCTAACTAATAAACATGTATCAACAATTTAGACAAGTAATACAATTTACATGGAAGACGCAGACAAATTAAAATAAATACGTTTTGCGTACAATTTGTCCGCTCAGTATATCGTTCTCTCATTAATCCATCACGCTGTCATTCACTCCCCTTTACATTCAAAATAGTATTTGGTAAAATATATAATTTTAAATTTTAGGTAAGTGTTATTTCCTTAGAAAAAATGGAATAGGCGATCTTTTCCCTTTAAGAAAATACGACTTTTGTACGATGAGTGAAAAATGGGTTATAATTTACACAGAGACATTTGCATAGGAAGGTTATTTTTTTATTAATGGAACTACCTGTAATTTATGGTAGAATATGTACAAAATTTCAGGGTTTAAAACATTTATATACAAAATTCAATGGAAAAAATAATACATATTAATATTAAATTAATTAATTTAAATAACTAAATCCAACGATGATGTGCGCGTTGTCCTCCTGTTGTTAGCGTGTAAAGCCATGAATGTTAAAGTTAGTAGGCTGTCTCTTGAGTGTTGTAGTCGACGTCGTTCTGTTTGGCTGTTTGCAAAGGGCTCGTAGCAAAAGCAAGTATGGAATGTTCTCAAAGTTCCCTATAAAGTGTTCTTTCAATTTTCAGAGCGAATCACAGGTTGAAATCATTACACCGTTAAAGTCCTTCGCCGGATCGTTCTAGAGTTTGGGGAATTGATAGTATAGCTCTTCAATTTTTTCATAAGTGTGACTCTTAAAGTTTCATGTTTTGGGGGGTCAAAAAGTAACTTTTTTAATGGGTGTTTTTTACTATTCCCCTGGGAGTTCTCTACAGGGTAGAGTTCCCCTGTTATTTCCACAGACTAAAAGTATCACAGTTTCTAGTATGGCGAAAGGTCGTGTGCTACATGTCATTCTACTGGCGCATTTGTTTTGGCCGTGATAATAGGTCAGCAAAAATGTTGTCCGTGCCTCTGATATGGCGGATTTCGAAGTCGAATCTTGAACAAGAAGACACCATCTTTTTAAAAGATGGTTTTTTTTTGGGGAC
>JACEFZ010016043.1:0-16605 GCA_014155875.1 Cepaea nemoralis
CATTCAAACTCGTGTTTTTTTCCAGAATGGATTAAGAACGCTATACGAAAGCACGAACATTCATTTTAAGCGGACAGCAAATAGTGAGGGGGTTAATACATTGATACGTGGTGACTTTTCATTACAAAGAACGGATTTATCTACAGACTCAAGCAGACGGACCGTCGGGTGAGATCGTTCTGTGGTGTCTATTTCGCCGTACTTTAGCCGAGAAAAAGACGGGGAAAAAGACACGAGACTATCTATCTACATCTTATTAGCAGCCACACCAAAAACACTAGCAACTACACAGACAATACCCATCCATACCAAGACATAGTTTTATAAAAAAATTTTTATTTTGTTAAAAAGACGTTGTCGGAATATGTTTTGGGGAAAAACTGAGAGAGAGTAAAAGAAAGGGATATATGGTGATAAACGAAAGAGAGTGTAGACAAAAAGTCAGAAATAAACCCCAACATAATGGTTTAAAGATTGCATGTTGTTTCCAATCTCCTCTCGAGGAAAAAACAGTACAGTGTGGTTGTGTGACTGTGTGGATGTAAGACTTCGTGAGTATTTGTATATTTACGTGCGTGAAAGTGTGTAAGTGTCGATTATGTGTGTATGGAAAGAGTGTAAGTGTGTGTCCTGCTGTTTGTATGAATGAGGATATATGGGCGTAAGAGAGAGAGAGAGAGAGAGAGAGAGAGAGAGAGAGAGAGAGAGGGAGAGAGACAGAGAGAGACAGAGAGAGAGAGAGGAGGGGGAGAGAAAGAAAGAAAGAGAGAGAGGGAGAGTTATTATATATGTATGGATGGATGGTTGGATGGATGGGTGGATGGATGGATGGTTGGATGGATGGTTGGATGGATGGTTGGATGGATGGTTGGATGGATGGGTGGGTGGATGGGTGGGTGGGTGAATGAGTGGGTGTATAAGTCAACTTTAATTAGTGAGCTTGTGATTGTGAGTACGTCTATGTGTATGCGTGGGGGTGTGTATTTGTATGATATTGAGTGGGTGCATAACTGTAAGAGTTTGTGTAAATGATGTAAGATGTATGCAGGATTGAATCTGTGTGTGTGTGTGTGTTTATGAATGTGCGTATTTACGTGTGTCTGCCTGCGTACCTGACCCATAACATGGTAATATGCATTGTTTATGTTTACAGCATTCATTAGCCCAGTGGTTCTCAACCTTTTTTGGTCCATGCCCCCCTTCACCATATATTGAGAATGTCATTCCTCCCCTTTCGTATTTCCTTCCTATAAATTCCCCCTCCCCCACCCTGCCCCTACATAGTATACGTAAAAATGGATGCTAACTTTAATAATACATACTAGAACAAGTTTAAACATCTACATAAAACGTGATTTGTGGGTCTACTTACGTTATAAGATGAATATCAGAAGGGCGAGGAGTACAGAGCCGTAAAGTATGGAGGGAAAAACAATATCAAGTAATCAGTACTTGTATTAACGCGATCTTGAAATAATCTTCATCCCCCCCCCCCTCCTCGGAAACCCTAAAATATTCCCCTAGGGGGAGTTCCCCACCGGTTGAGAACCACTGCCTTAGACAATGTTTTCCCCCTATGTGAATGTAACATGCACAACTGATGAACGAAAGATGAGTGATTGGAAGGGCTGAATGTAAGACGGGCCTGCGTGCCCAGTTTGTGCCCCTAAGAAAATAAAGTCCACTCGTTCGTTCGAGATTGCCAAGGACTCTGTTATTTCCACCTGTCCATCGTTTACGTGGTCGGCCTCACGTTGTGGTTCAGCATCCTATGTTGACAGCGATGTCCTGTAATAGGATACGCAAAATAAAAAAAAAAAATTTAATATCAGAAAGAGAGTATTGCACTGTTACAGTTATCCCGTTCTGCCGTGTGGTCAAACATGTGGGAGTGTTGAAAAGACAAGAGGGTCAACTTAATTGCACGGGTTTATATCCCATATGACTCGGATTCTTTCTGCAGAGCGGCTTGAGTTAAGCGTCGCACGGAGCACGAACTCCGTGGTTCCAGTGACGACCTCCAAGAGTCTCGGAGAAGACTGCACTCGTGAACGGAACGATGAAGTTCGGAATCTAACCCACGACCTTCGGAGCGCGGGGTAGACAGCGTAACCACTTCGCCACGGAGGCTCCCTGGATCAAACGAGGGAGAACATGGATGTAGCGGGGATGTGGCAAACTACACGAATGTTGCCAGAACCTTCCACCGCCGAAGTAGATCACGACTGTCTGAAAGAGGATAATGACAGTAGAACATGTAGGTCAGCATGGCCGAATGAATAAGAACGAGTGTTCTTAAACATCCGGTGTGCTGATGCTGAGGTAGGTAGTTCAACCCCTACACCGGACAGTTGGACTAAAATGATGGCCTTTCGTCCTTGACTTGGGGACGTAAATTACATGTACCTCTGAAGTCGGAGTGAGTTCGCCTAATGGCGAGGGACACTGCAAACAGGGATAGCTAATCCACACGCAAAATTATGTCCAGCACTACTAGAAGTAGTGTTATGGTTTACGCTTGAGTTCAAAGCGAGCGGGCGCAAAAAAAGGAGAACATTATACGCACATATAATAAAGAAAATGATGTTATCAGACAGACAGAGGGATCAACACCTTGTGCCAAATATATTTGAAAAGTGGAAGATCAAATGCTGTGCCATCTCGTTAGAATCTAACACCACCAACCACCAGCACTGGTAATGCATCAAACAAGATCTGGTCGACGCTCGGCGCTCGGAGGAAAGGCGAGACGGACATATAATCAGATTGCTACTGGAACTATTAGTGTTGGAACTCTTCGCTGGCTGCTGAGGATGGAGACGGAGCGCTTATGGGAATGTCCTGAATGCTGTGATGTCGGTTCCTAAATCAATCAATCAATCAATCAATCAAACAAGATCTGATACGAGAGCAAGAGGATGCTCGAGAAGAAAGTGGATTAACAACATCAAAGACAAGGTACAGTCATACGGAATGACATTATCAAGTGCCACCCAACGGGCACGTCAGGTATTTTCACGGCGCTTAAAGGTAAAAGTGGAAGAAGTTGACGATTTTAAGAAAGAGACAAATAATGTTCTTAGCTCATATAATGAAGAGTCAACGGAGAACATCGTGACAACTGGAAGGATGGACGCTAGAAGATGCAGAGGCTGAACGAGAGAAATTACGAATGGTATGAAACGGTGATATGGAGAAATATCACCAATACAATTTATTCGGAACGCCAACAACTTAGATTTATAGAGAGACACGAACGCCTAAGCCATTTGACAAAGCTCATGCTGATGATCATGAGACCTCCACGTCTCAGTGTAATCAGGCTAAAACATCCCTCTTTAGCATATTTTTCAACAGTCATACATTTTCTCCTAATGTGTACAACATGTTCATTTGGTAACGAACCTATCCTTGTATGTCATTCAAGCCATCCTACGATAATCCAACATTACTAAGTTCCTCTTTCCGTAGTGTTCAAGTGAACATAACATATCTTGACCCTGTATTTGATATCAAAATATTCACACACTTATTACATCGTGTGTCTTCTTCACGCTGAAGGTCGCTTGCAACAGACGTTCAACTGTTTCTATCGCTTGCGAATATGACACCTGTTCCTGCTCGTTCTCGTTCATTGCGCTATAGTATCCCCCCATTGAATCAGTTGTCTTCCTGTTGTCAATTAAACTACTGTTTTCCTTAATTTCCTTTGAACTATTGTCTCTTTCTTATTCCCATTATAACTATTGTCCTTCTCTATTTCCACTGAAACTAGTGTCTCCTTCTTGTTCCCATTAAAACTATAGTCATCGTCTATTACCATTGAAAGTATTATCTCCTTCTTGTTCCCATTAAAACTATAGTCATCGTCTATTACCATTGAAAGTATTATCTCCTTCTTGTTCCCATTAAAACTATTGTCTTCGTCTGTTTCCATTGAAACTATTCTCTCCTTCTTGTTCCAATTAAACCTACTCTCTTCCTCCATTTCCAATAAAACTAGTGTCTCCTTCTTGTTCCCATTAAAACTATAGTCATCGTCTATTACCATTGAAAGTATTACCTCCATCTGGTTCCCATTAAAACTTGTGTCTTCGTCTATTTTCAATGAAACTATTGCCTCCTTCTGGTTCCTATTAAAACCACTGCCTTCGTCTATTCCCATTTTAACTATCGTCCCTCTCTTGTTCTAATTAAAACTAATTTCTTCGTCTATTTGAGTTGAAACTATTATCTCCCTCTTGTTCCAATTAAAGCTATTGTCTTCGTTTATTTCCATAGAATATGGGGCCTTCTTTCTATTCGATTTAAACTGTTGTTTTCCTCAGCTCACATACTCCGACGGTCGCTTCCAACAGACATCCAACTGTTTCTCTCGCTTGCCAAGCTGACACGTCAACCGCTCTGTCCCATGCAGTGTCAAACACGCATACATACAAATAAAACCCTGTGTTATCACCAATCTGCGCTTGCAAGAATTATCACCTCGGTTATCTACTTCCGCACAGTAAACACACCCAGCTGGCAACGACACTCATCGTATTCGTCCCCGGCTCTCGTTATAATCATCCCTCGCCATTATCTCGGAGATATACTCCCAATGGAACCGTATCATGGGACCGTAGTCTGGACACGATGTGTAGAAAGCAACCGTCAAAGTCACTACTGGATGGGCACGAGGAAAATTAACAAGTCAGCTTTCCTCATGATTACTTCTAACGCCAACATAAGTACGGCCGCCATAATAGGAAGTTCTCTCTCGCTTCCGCCAAGGGGAGGTAATGTCCCCACGGGAGTGAGCGTCCGGTCACGCGCAAATGTGAGAATCGGGATATAAATTTAGGAAAGGTTATAAGAGTAATTATCTCGTAGTACTCCATGGAATCAGGCCGTCTTGTGTTGATTTCAGTGGTATGAGAGTCGGTCTTTCAGAAAGCAATGACAAACTACTGAAATTAATAATTACCTAGTAAATCACAAATAGACTTAAGATGCTGGTGCTGATTGCGACGTTATGTAAGGGACATACAACAAACTTTCTAACTTTATGGGAAGGAAGCCGCGGTTGCGCAGTGGCTAGCGCATTTGCCTGACGGTTTGATGGACCTGTGTTCGAATCACCAAGGAGGCGGAATTTAAGGAAAAGAATAATAATAATAACGTTGTCTCCCACGTCGAACAAACCTAAATGGGTTCATGGAGACGCCATAGGAAGTAAACGCTACCGGCATGTTATTGTATACATCACGCATTGATTGTCGATTGGGTTATAACAGTTATCGGGCTCGAACCTTATGCCCACAACGCATTATAGCATGAAACGGGATTTTGTAATTACTTTGTGTATGCAAACACTGATTCATGAAACAATAAAGAAAGCTCATTGCAGAAACTACCGCAGGGCCATGAAATATCACAGCTTCGCATATACAAGGTCATGGGTGGCGGGGTAGGGGTATTCCCTATCAAAGGAGAGGTAAGGTGCCTCCTTCCCTCCGCTAGTCTACGGGACATCCTTGGGCAAGGTGGAGTACCGTTTAGCCCCCCCCCCCCCCTGGTTACGTGAAGCCATGGGTGCAGAGGTGGTGGATGAAGTTGACGGTAGGCAGAGGATCTCTTTTTTTGGGAGACAATGGCTACGGTCACCGACCAGTGTGGTCACTGCTTGGAAGGAAAGCAATGGCAAACTACCTTCTTTTAAAATGCCAAGAATATCATGTACTGCAGTCTTATCGATAATCAGAGAAACGGCGTAAATGGGTGCTCCACATGAGCAGCTTCGCCCGGTAGGGGATAGTCATGTGTAACCAGAAGACTTCAGACCGTCAGCAGGCGACTGAGTGCAAAAGAAGTATCAACATTGAAAGTAGGAACTTGGAATGTAAGTACTGTGAGTGGGGATAGAAAATTTGATAACATTAAGAATGAAATGAGAAGACTAAATATTAACCTGTTAGTTATATGTGAGACCAGATGGACAGGAATGGGCAATAACATCTGAGGAATATAGAATAATCTATTCTGGTGGAGAGAAAACAACAGCGATGACTAGCAATTATAATGGATACAGAGAGATCAAAATCGATCAAAGGAATATTGGACTGTATTCAGATAGACTGTTACTGGTGAAGTTGAGTGGAAGACCTTTTGATGTCAACGTCATACAAGTTTATTCATAATCAGCAGACAGTAGTGATGATAGCATTGATGAATTTTATAGTGATTTATAGGAAGTGCCTTCAAGAAATGCAAGAATTCTTAAGTAAATATCATAATGGGTGACTTGAATGCTAAAGTTGGAAATCAACAGGACGGGTGCATAGTAGGCAAGTATGGACTAGGGGAACAGAATGGAAGAGGTTGCAGACCTGTACAGTGGGCAAAAGAGCATCATGTGATTATTGGAAACACCTGGTACCAACATCACCGAAAGAGATTACGGACATGGAGGAGTCCTGATCATAAGACCAGAAATAAGATTGATTATATTCTCATCAACAGAAGATTTCGAAATGTCTTAAAAGTCGCAAAAACTATACCAAGCGCAGACTGCTACAGCGACCATAGATTAATCTTAAGCAATATACATATAAAATTAAAGAAAGTCAAATATAGACTAAGAAACACATAATTTGATCTACGGGCACTGAAGAGTGAGGAGATAAAAGATAAATTCTATGTAGAGGTAAAGAACAGATTTAATGAATTGTGCTATATGAAAATATTATTTGGCCATCCAAGTATTTACTTCTTGGTCTTTCCCTTGGCCTGTTCCCTTCAATCTTACCAGTTGTCACTAAGTTCTCCAATTCATTTCTTCTCATAACATCCCCACAAAATTTTGACTGTCTACGTCTAATTTCTCTAATCAATTTACTTGGTCATTGGTTTTTCTGTCAGTCCATGGTATTCTTTGCATTCTCCTCAGAAACCACATTTCTGCAGCCATCAGATATTTTTCAGCTTGACTGCTCATTGTCCAAGCTTCACATCCATATAAAAGAACAGGCTCTATGTAGCACCTCAACACTCTTTTTCTCGTTCCAAATGACATCTTTTTATTGGTCAGTATGTTTTTAATCTTGCTAAAGGCTACTTTCGCCATGACGATTCCTGTTCTAATCTCTTCAAGGCATCTCCCATCAGATGTTATGACTGTTCCGAGATATTTGTACCGATTTACTTGTTGAAGAATATTCCCATTTACTTGTACATTGTTGTGTTTCGTTCTTCCTAGTGACGACCATAATCTGTGTCTTTTTACAATATAATTTTAACCCTAGTTGTTCACTGTGTGCAACAACCGCATCTACTAATTGTTGCAGATCCTGCTTACTGTCTGCAATCAATACTGTATCATCTGCAGAAACAACCATCCCAAAAATAAAGATAATGCGACGCAAGAAATGGATTATAGAATACATCTTAAAATTGATAGAAATAAGAAAAAATAACAAAACTAACAAGAAAAAATATGAAGAGATTCACCGGAAAATTAGAAAGCTATGGAAAGAGGCAAAATAAACATGGCTTGAGGAAAATTGCAAGGAAATCGAAAACCAACATAACACCCGGAATACCAAATTAATGCACAAAAGAACTAACGACATCACTAACAAAAGTCCACACACATCAACGGGTTGCCTAAAAACCAAAGATAGCAAAATCTTAATAGAAACAGATCCGATTTTACATGAGTGATCAGATTATGTGAAAAACCTTTATGGTGATGCAAGAGAAGAACATTATGATCATCGGAATAATAATGGAAAACCATCAGTTTTGAAGATGGAAGGTCAGAATGCTCTTAACCATATGAAAACTGGCAAGACCCCGGGTACAGATAACATCACAACAGAAATGATCAATGCATTAGAGGAATATAGAATAGGCCAAGTCACCAGACTGCTGAACGCAATATATGATACTGAAGATATACCTCCTGAATTATGTAATTCTATAATTATGTAACTCAGGTCCTGTATGACATCACACTGATGTTGGACAACAGGATGCCTTCATCCGACATACAGGACTTCGCATTGGAGCTCAAGCCAACGAACACAAGCAAGCAAGCAAGCATGTAATTCTATATTTGCTGCAATCTCGAAGAAATCAGGAGCCTTGGAATGTGATCAACATCGAACAATTAGTATAATGAGCCACATCACGAAGATTTTGCTGAGAATTATCATGCAAAGAGTTAGGAATAAAATACAACCCGAAATAGGAGAAGAACAATGTGGATTTGTAGAACGGAAGGGTAAAGTAAATGATGTGTATATACTGAGAACAGTAATTGAACGTTCTATAGAAGTAAACAAAGATCTACACCTTTGCTTTATTGACTACACAAAGGCTTTCGATAAAGTGAGACATGTCAACATAATAAGGATGCTTGAAGATCTACAAATTGATGGAAAAGACCTTAGACTTGTAAAATAATTATATTGGAAACAAAAAGTTACCATCAGAATGGATAATGAAGTAGATCAATATAAGCCTATTAAGAGAGGTGTGAGACAGGTATGTGTAATGTCTCCAGATTTGTTTTCCCTGTATAGTTAAAATATTTTCAGAAATATAGAAGATATTGAAGGAATCAACATTGGGAGACGATACATCAATAACATTAGATATGCAGATGATACAGTCTTGATTGGCAAGATCGAAGGGAAGAAACCAAGGGGAAGACCTGGATGGCTTGGCCACGTGGCATGGCCGAGACAGGAACACGGAGCTGATCCAAGACTCTGGTGATCGAGTGAGATGGCATAATATTACCGCCCATGCTTCTCGACATGGCACATGATGGATGGATGGCTTGCGATCCAGAATTGTTCAGTTTCTATCCTCGTCGCATTTTCATTCTAGAAAATTAATAAAATGTTTAAAAATATATGCAATAAAACTGTTGTTGTTTTTTTTTAATCAGGCGGATGTACTGCTGAGCCATTGCGTCTGTCTACCTGGATTTATAATGTCTTATACGGGGATTTAGTTGTATGCAGACAGACAGACAGACAGACAGACAGACAGACAGACAGACAGACAGACAGACAGACAGACAGACAGACAGACAGACAGACAGACAGACAGACAGACAGACAGACAGACAGACAGACAGACAGACAGACAGACAGACAGACAGACAGACAGACAGACAGACAGACAGACAGACAGACAGACAGACAGACAGACAGACAGACAGACAGACAGACAGACAGACAGACAGACAGACAGACAGACAGACAGACAGACAGACAGACAGACAGACAGACAGACAGGGGCAGAGGCAGAGATTACGAAGGACATTTATCAAGAAAGAACCTCTACCGAAGTGAACATGTAACATGTTGTCAAGAAAAAAACCTCCACCGAAGTGGACATGTAACATGTTGTCAAGAAAGAACCTCCACCGAAGTGGACGTATAACAAGTTTTCAGGAAAGAACCGTCAACGAAGTGAACAAGTAACAATCTGCAGACTCCGCACAGGAAACAGCAAGGCAAAATACCATTTGATTAAGAAACTAAAGATAGAAGATGCTGATGAATGTGGCCGTGGAACAGGTACAATGACAGCTAAACATTTGCTGCAGGAGTGCCCAACACATGCAGAATAGGGACAGCTATTTTGGTCTACGCCTGGTACATTTGAGGCCAGGCTCTATGACACGTCAAGAAGTTTATTCTAATTTCAATTCCAATTCTCAAAACAAAAATTCCAAATTCGGCCTCGTTCAACCTGCTTCCTCAGCGTCGGTTATTGTTGAGGTCCGTGGTTTTTGTGGGTTCATTCACCCTAATTCTTGTCTTGTGGGTTCTATCTCGGACTGGTTATGTTGATTTGTGTCTGTGACGTCAGCTGGGGGAATCGGTCGGCGGCTATCCTTTGTGCTCGTCTGTTCTTGTGGTTTTCTTTGTTGGTGTAGGCTCCTGGCTCGTCTGGCTTGACTGGCTGCAGTCTTTATAAGGACTTTTTATTAGGTCTTTTAGTCTCCTTTTTTGTGTATTTTCTGTAGGAGCTTTTCGACGTTTCTATTTTCCTCCTTGTACTTTTTTTCATTCTCGGGTTTGAGCTTCTGTTGCCATTCGATTTTTTCCTCCGCGCTCAGCCATGGTTTTCTCTCTCCGTCTTCTATGTACTACGACTAGTCGGTATCCTGTTCCGAGTATCTAGTTGGGTATTCTACCGGTCTCCTGAGTTCTTTTGGTTTCTTATTTTCTCTTTCAATCCAGCACCTTTTGAATTCTTGGTGTCTGAGTTTCTCAATCCTTGCCAACTCTCGTAGCCCCTCCACGGTAGTCCACCGGGGCCTCTCCGTGTCGTCCTCAAGGTGCTCGACTTGGTTTTCTTCGGTTGTCTGGCGGGGTATTGTCGTGGCTAGGTTGCTGACTTTGTCTAGCGGTTCCGGCTCGTCCTCTTGTTGGATGTCTGGCGGGATATTGCCGTGGCTGGGTTGCTGGCTTTGTCTAGCGGTTCCGGCTCGTCCTCTTGTTGGATGTCTGGCGGGATATTGACGTGGCTGGGTTGCTGGCTTTGTCTAGCGGTTCCGGCTCGTCCTCTTGTTGGATGTCCTCTTGCGGTTTCTCTGTGTGCTTTTCTGTTTCTTGTGCTGGTTTGTTTTGGGTTGGCTCCCTTTCAGTTGTTAGAATTTCTCTTACAGCTTTGATGTCTCGCAGGATCTCTTCATTTATCTTTGTCATCTGCCTCATATTCTGACTGCCACTTTATTTAAATATATTCAGATTGATGTTCTAAAGATGAACAAGAAGAAGAAACCACAGACAGACAGACAAACAGAAACCATAGACAGACAGACAAACAGACAGACAGTATTCAGACAAACAGAGAGACAGCATTCAGACTGACATGCTGAGAGATAGACAAAGACAGACAGATAAAGACTGACAGAAGTAATCAGACAGACAGACAAGAATTCAGAAAGACAGCATTCGGAAAAGCAGGCTGATGGACAAAAATAGACACACAGCGAATTCAGACAAGCAAACAGGTAAAACAATCTTTATTTTCAAAGGTTAAAGAGTTTGGCACATAGTCCCGCCATTCTCTTCTTCTGATCTCTATCCTTCATATTGACTGGCACTTGCCGCCTTGACAGACGATAGTGAGTAAACTGGGGTTATCTCTCCATAACACAAAGCCTGGGCTGAATTTAAATACCATGTGTTGCTCATGTAGCATGATCCCTCCCTAGGCCTGTCTAGTTTAGTCCAGAGGAAAGGTGACACCAATACGTCAGGAACAAGACAAGCTACAGAAGCTGCCGGATCAGCAAAGCAATGCTCTAACTGTCCGCCTATCGAAGCTTCACATTAACAACATCAATATTAACAACAGCAATAGTATATGCAATATAGAAGTATGAAAAGACAGAAATCAAACCCACAGACAGGCAAATAGGCAGGACTGCCTTCCTTGGCCCAATAATATTGTGAAAACACACACACACACACACACACACACACACACACACACACACACACATATCTTATATATAAAAGGCAATCTCCGTCTGTATGTCTGTATGTCCTTTATGCGTTCGCGAACGGTCCATCCGATTGAGATGAAATTTTCTACACGTCTTCCTTTCATTCCAGCGCAGCCAACTGTGATATTTATTTAGTGTGAAATCGGCTGCTTACTTAGTATTATTTAATTTTTCATTTTACATTCAAATTTATATACAACGAGGGGACTTAACTCTAGAAAAGTTATTTCAAGGGGCATAACTTTTAATAACATTGCTGTATAACTTATAGTCTTATTGTTGCAACGTTTTCAAAGATTTATAAACTCTTTGTCTATAGTTATGTACCGGCATATGAGTTATAATAAATAATGATACAATCTTTAAGGCATTTTCAAAGTTTTCATAAAAATAATGCATAATGCATAACATTGTAACTCATCTTTTTATGCTTACGAAGTTATATACAGTCATGCAGGTGATTAGAAACGGTTTTCATTAGAAATAATGGATGGTGTGTGGAAGGGAAAAAAAAAAAAAATTTAAGTTACTTTATTTTGTTGTATGAATTTAATGAGACGCTACCCGCCAGGAGCTGGGCGAAGCCACGCCGGGTCAGATAGATATACAGACCCACCTTTTCGCTGCAGTTATCTACAGGCATATGCGTTATAATCCTCCTCCTCCTCCTCTCCTCTCCTCTCCTCCTCCTACCCTCTTCCTCTTCCCCTCCCCCTCTCCATCCTCCTCCTCCCTCTTTCTCCTCCTCCTCCCTCCTCCTCCCTCTTCCTCCTCCTTCGTCCTCCTCCCCCTTCCTCCTCCTCCTTCCTCCTCCTCCTCCCTCTTCCTCCTCCTACCTCCTCGCCCTCCTCCCTCCTCCTAATCACTCCTCTTCCTTCCTCCTCACTTCTCCTCTTCTCTCCTCCTACTCCATCCTCCTCCTACGTCCTCCCACTCATTCCTCCTCCTCCCTCCTCCTCCTTCTCCTCCCTTTTTCTCCCTCCTCCTCCTACCTCCTCATCCTCCCCTTACTCCTCCCTCCTCCTCCCTCCTTCTCCCTCTCCTCCTCCCTTCTCCTCCTCCCTCCTCATCCTCTCTCCTCCTCCCTCCTCCTCCCTCCTCCTCCCTCCTCCTCCCTCTACCTCCTCTCTCCTCCTCCCTCCACATCCCTCCTCCTCCTCCCTCTTCCTCCTCCTTCCTTCTCCTCCTCCCCCTCCTTCTCCTCCCTCCTCCCCCTCTACCTCCTCCCTCCTCCCTCTACCTCCTCACTCCTCCTTCCTCCTCCTCCTCCCTCCTCCTCCTCCATCTCCCTCCTCCTCCTCCATCTCCCTCCTTCTCCCTCTCCTCCTCCCTCCACCCCCTCCTCCACCTGCGTTCTTCTCCTCTCTCATCCTCCCTCCTCCTTCTCCTTTCTCTTCCTTCCTCCTCCCTCTTCCTCCTCCTCCCTACTCCTCCTCCCGTCCTCCCTCCCCCTCCTCCTCCTCCTTCCTCCCTGCTCCTCCTCTCTCCTCCCTCCTCCCCTCCTCCTTGCTCTCCTCCTCCCTCCTCCTCCTAATCACTCCTCCTCCCTCCTCCTCCCTACTCCTCCCTTCTCCTCCTCTCTTCTTCCTCCTCCTCCCTCCTCCATCCTTCCCCCCTCATCCTCCCTCCTTCTCCCTCTTCCTCCTCCTCCCCTCCTCCTCCCTCCTCCCCCTCCTCCTCCCTTCTCCCCCTCCTCCCTCCTCCTCCTCCCTCCTCCTCCTCCCTCCTCCTCCTCCCTCCTGCTCTTCTCTCCTCCTCCTCTCTCCTCCTCCTCCTCCCTTTACCTCCTCCCTCCTCCTCCCTCCTCCTTCCTCCTCCTACCTCCTCCTCCTCCCTCCTCCTCCTCTCTCCTCCTCTTAATCCCTCCTCTTCCCTCCTATTCCTCCCTACTCCTACTCCTCCCTCCTCTTCCCTCCTCCTCCTCTCTCCGCCTATCTCTTCCTCCCGCCTCCTCCCTTCTTTTCCCTCCTCTACCTCCCTCTTCCTCCTCCCAGCCTCTACTATTCCTTTTTCTTCTTCTGCTGCTGCTGCTGCCGCCGCTCCATTTACCCAAGTTAATTGTTGGGGAAGATGTAAAGACCTTTCAAGTCCTATTTCTAATGCTTTTTGTAAGTTGGTCTTCGTTTATCTAGGTTGTTCTAACTGCAACCAATAAATGATTAGACAGACAGGCAGACAGGCAGACAGACAGACAGACAGACAGACAGACAGACAGAGGGGAGGGAGAGACAGACAGACAGACAGACAGACAGACAGACAGACAGACAGACAGAGAGGGAGGGAGAGACAGACAGATAGACAGATAGACAGACGGGAACGGGAACGTATATGACTACTTATATGAATTAAATGAGATGCTCCCCACCAGGGACTGGGCGAAGCCGGGCCGGGTCAGCTAGTTTATATATATATATATAATTTTGTTAATGTAAGGTAGTCCCATAGCAGCCACTGCCCCTAGCTAAGGTATATAGTCTTAGGCATTCTCATATTCTAGGCCTAGGGGAGAATCCGTGGTCAAGTGGTTTAGCCGCTTGCCTAGCTTTCCGAACGTTGTGGCTTTGATTCCAGACTTCGTCATTCGGTTCACGAGCACCGAGACTCCCGAGGGTCATCGTTGGGTCTAGGGTTCGCGCTTTGTGCGACCCGTTTTTCAGGTCGCCATGTGGAAAGAGACCGATCGGATAAAAGCCAGTGCAATAATGTTGATCCTCTCAGTATTCTTTTTTTTTTTTAATTCGCATATACTTTGCAGGACATCGCTGTCAACAGCAGCATCTTTCAGTTGTTAGTTGATTTCTTGGCAAGATTACGCTCAGTAGTTTCTCAATATTCTAGGCACTTGTAATTTACGTTCCCAGGTCTAGGACCAGAAGCCAATATTTCATTGCAACTGACGGTGTAGGGGTTGTACTCACTACCTCATCGTCACCACACCGGAAGTTTAAGAGCGAGTGCCCTTATCCATTCAGGTCTGCTGTCCTCCTAATAAATTGTTAACATGCTTCTGAATACGCATATTCAAAATCGCATTTACGCTTCTCAGCTTTGTTACATATCGGCTTCACATCCGTTTGTTGCTGCGGGAAAATTTCATGCTCTTCGTACGCCACAGTTTGTTGTTTCGGTACTTCATTTTCAGTTCACCGCAAACAAAGAAATTTCGGGAGTTCCCGAGAAATCTCATGACATCAGGGTGATTTCATGGTGGGTGTAGGGGTGTGTTGATATACTGTGCAACATATTGAAATAAAGAACCATATAAATTGAATGTGTTATCGATCTCTTCCGGTTGAGTGTGTGAGGACAGCTAGACCTACCGATGGATGCAATCAATATTTCTGGGTCGGAGGGCCTTCACTGTTGTCTGAGTGTATATCCATATCTTGCATTACTTGTCACCGACCACAAAGTGAATCCCGCTATCCCTATTATGAAAATCGACAATCCCACCGGATCTAGGTCAGTACTAAAAATACATACGCGCGGTTTGTTGGCAGTTAATTAAAAATGAAGGCACATTGTGTCATCTGTTCCTGTTCATAACAGTATTGGTTGTTCTAGTTAGTAGGCAGAGAAGTAAATGTCTGGATGATGGTCCTTTAGCTGTAGATTCAACAAACAAGATTGTTCTAGTATGACGCTGCACTGTCCACTGTATTCCCATTGCTTTTTATCACAATCATCATCATGTGACGTACCGACAAGCGCGGACTGTCATCGTTCTTGATCTCATACGATCATGTGTCTTGCATCGGGTCTGTATTCTTGCCCCGATAATGCCTTGCGGTCATGTCACTTATGGATTATGGCTTCCCCTTGCTCATTCCCCTTCACGTTTTCAAGTTATCTCTCATCGTTCAGAATGGAATGAACTACTGAAAATAAACTTGCCAAGAAATCACCAACAGCCAAAAATAGTGGGGTTGAATGCTACGTCTTGTAAAGGATTTATTAACTTTTAATGTTATTGTAACGTGTCCAAAACCTCTTTACTGCCAACGTATAATTTCTCAAATCAATTTACAGTTTGTAATTGTTTCTTTTAGGACTCTCTCATTCGTTTTTCTGTACGTTCTTTGTATTCTTTGATTTTCCCCAGAAACCACATTTCCATTCATTGTTGTCACAAAATATAAAAACGGCCTCGCAAAAGAGGGCAAACAAAACAGCCCTGCAAGCAAATATCACTAGAAAATGAAAGTGGAGCCATCAAATGCAAGGTGTATTCAACACTGCTGAATGAAATGAAAACATGGATTCCAATGGAAAAGAAGAAGCACACACTTGAGGGATTTAAATGTGCATTGCGAAGCTTATGGCGAGTTTCTTAGAAGGAAAAACAAATAAATATGGAAGTTCCCGAATAAATCAATATAGAAACTGTGGCTACGTGCTAGCCTCGCCTAATCTAGACTAGACTTGCATAATCTAGCATAACCTAACTTAACCTAGCCTAGCTTAGCCTAACCTAGCCTAGCCTAAATTAGGATAACCTAACCAAGCCTAACCTAGCCTAGGATAATCTAACGTAGCCTAGCCTAACCTAGGATAACCTAACATAGCCTAGCCTAACCTAGCCTAGCCTAGCCTAACCTAGGATAACCTAACCAAGCCTAACCTGACCTAGGATAACCTAACCTAGCCTAGCCTAACATAGAATAACCTAAACTAGCCTAGCCCAGCCTACCCTAGGATAGCCAAAAGCATAGCCTAGCCTAACTTAGGATAACCTAACCTAGCGCTGCCTAGCCTAACCTAGCCCAGGCTAATCTAACCTAGCCTATCATAGCCTAGCCTATCCTAGCCTAACCTAACATAACCTGACCTTGCCTAGCCTAACCGCTAGCCAAGCATTCCTAACGTCGTGGATTCGATTCCAGAATCTGTCATTCGTTTCACTAGTGAAATGTTTTTTAAACGAGAAAACTAAGTTAGACCCCACAAAGCGAACCGTTCTGTTCAAGACGAATGCCAGAACAGACTCTTAGCAAACGTTTGATGGCTGGACAAGAAGAAGAAAATAAGGAAAGCTCCCATGCCTGATGTTTTCTTTTCGCTTGGGTCTAGAAAATTAAAGACCGGATTTC
>JACEFZ010016045.1:0-16158 GCA_014155875.1 Cepaea nemoralis
GAACAACGACTGTCAGGACTCGGTGTGGTCTAGGGTAGTCCCGTGAAAGTTAGAAAACACATCATGAAAGTAATACTCCTACAAAAGAATCCATTAGCTCTCAATCCCCCAAAGTTTCTAAATTCTAAGAAGTCTGGAATTACTGTAAATAGAATTAGATAGGATTCACTGGAAGAACAATGGGGAACAAGGGTAGTGACTATGAGAAAAGTTCAACCATTTCCCATTAGATCTCACCCATCTTCACCAACTTCCCAATATATCTGTGTAAATCATATGTTGTAATAATACACAAACAAACTTGATCACAACAATGGAACTGTGAAGAAAATGGAGAAGTAGCTATCATTGAAAAGTTTTATTAAATGCTAAACCTGGGTTTTTATTACACGTGATCCAGACAACACAATGCATGTCATATTCATAAGCAATATGAATTGTTACAAATAATCATTTGACAATAGGCATGCATATATATATATATATATATATATATATATATATATATATATATATATATAATATATATATATATATATATATATATATATATATATATATATTGCCTAACTTCCCACCTCTTTCCCAGTTATATTAAATATGTCTTTATCTCTAATCTGATGTATGCTGTGGAAAGAAAATTGCCTTTTTTTCTACAATGGATCAGTATTTCTCTTTGATCCCGGAATATGGAATTGTTGTAGATCGGAGTGGTTGTGTATGTGTCTCAGGAGAAAATGTCACCTTGGAGCATTGAGGACTGAGCTGACGTCCTGGTGTGGTTGGGTCCATGAGTAAGATCCTCTGTTACACCAGCCGGTCGTTTAGGACTGGATAAAGGCTGCTCATACCCTAGTAAATAGCCTGAGTTGTCTCAATCTCTCACAAATGTGGTTGCATCCTCTCTTCGACAGCTTCCACCATGTTACACCACTGTAGTTTAGGCAAGCATACATATGTACATTCTAACCGAACTTCAATGTTGTGTAGAGATAGTCAAGAATGAACAAGGATAGTACAGGGAGTAGAAGCTATAACCCTCTCTTAGCTAGTGTTGTATTAACTATGCATGTCAATTGGTATCACACTGTGTGCATGCTTATCATCAACTGACCCTGCTGTATGTGTGTTCTCAGTGTACCTGGGGTTCCATTGAAATGTTTACAAACAGGCATGGACAAGAATGATGACATGTTTTCTCATGAGCAATTCAAGTCAAGTTGATAGGACAAGAAAATGATGATAGTATGATGGCATTAATAAATGACATAAAGTACTACATTATTCAAGCATGTTGTGTGTTTTTCCCTGAGCATTTCATGTTAATCAATCAGTATCTCCTCTTCGCTCTCAACTCACCTCCTACCATTCTCTGTTGTGTTGTGTTGTGTTGTGTTGACTGCTGTTGACTGGGGTTTTGATAGATTATTCTAACAAATGTTTCCCCACCAGCCTTCAGTAGTTAAATATGAGTGTAACTCGCATATCAATGATTTTCTCATGACAAGAGAAAACAGGGTTCTTGTTCATGAATGGGCATGTAATGGTATGTGTAATGTTTACAAAGTGCAAAACATACATAATCCTTTTCATGATACAGAACACTACATAATATATCAGTATGAGAGGTTCACATGTAGTTTGTACCTCTTTCACTAATATTCTTCTTCTTCATCTGGAGTCCGTGTGCACTGGTCCCATTCTGCCGGCAATCAACAGTTGGTTACAGACAGGGGTTTGAGTATTCCGTCATGTCTGGACAGATTGTCAAGGCACAACTATCACAAATGGCAATTTGTGAAGCGTAAGATTACTAGGCAATGCATTTTATTGGTGCTGTGTCTACGTCCTAGATCTGTCACATATATATACAACAATATTACATTAACCTATGTTAACTCAGCTTGGAAAGGAGGGATGAAAGATATAATCTCCTCTCTCACTCACTAGATGTGTTACATACAAAAACATGCAGGTTTCAAGAAGCAGTGGTTCATGCACAATCTGTCTTCTGGATAGCAGATAGTTAAGTAGGCATTTTTGATAAAATCAAAACATTGCATTAAGAACTACACTCCCTACAGTTTTCTATGATAGTTTGTTGTAATATGCACACATTATAGACAACAGAATTAAAAAATCAATTCAGAGCGAGCAGGTTTAGAGAGATGTGATCGCGTTAAGTTGGCCGGGAAATTGGCATAGTTCAGCTAGAAATGGCAGCTTGAAAGTTGACACACCAGAGTTTTTATATCATTAATAATACACTTAAAATGGCGCACAGACACTGGATTCCTCAACGGTACAGTTCTGGGGCTTCATGTTGATCTATAGACTGATGAGCTTACCTCGTGTCATGATAAACTACACATGAAATTAGGAAAATTTGGCCACTGCCAAGAGACTGGACTGTCCGTCAGGTTCATGTGTGGAAGAATGCGCAATTAAAAAGTTTGACGCTAGCGACGGGCCGAACCAAAGATCACATGACTGACCTCCTCCAATGGTTATATGTAGTGAGGACGCTTTTTAGTCTAAATATAAGCTGACAAGTGTCCATCTCGAGTGTCAAGTGTGGCGTAGAGTGTTTATCGTGCGTTCGAGTGCAACATTTTACTCTGGTTGTTGTGTATTAGTTGACGTACCTTAACATGAAGAATTCCGTAATGTCACACTTACCCATCTGTCATTCGCCAAAAAAAGGTGTCCTTTGGTATTCTACCACCATCCATCCTCCTAAAGTGCCTATCCATCTAAGTCAACGAAGACTGTGCATGGAACAAAAAGTCACACAATAGTAGTACGGGAAGTTGTAATCTATTATATTTCGAGGCAGTTTTATAAAGCTGTCATAGAGTAAATGTTTCTATGATTAATGGACGACAGAGGTTCCACCTCAGGAATTTATGCCCCATAAAGTATGAAAGTAGGTCAATAGTAAGTCCAAAAACATGTCTAAATTAATGCATGTATTTCTGCTGTGAAATATGACAAGTAAATAACCCTTGTGTGCGTGTGTGTGTTTGTGCGTGTGTGCTCAGCCTATTGTTCCAACAGAGACGCAGGTTTTTCATTCATAGTTGAAAAATTCCATCATCACAGCTTATGAATATGCCCACTGTCAGCAAGTGTAGAACGAGGATCATATGTCGACAGTAGAAGATTTCTTAGTCTGCTACAATAATAAAGATGTAGATCCCTTTATGCAGGAGTTAGAGACCCAGGGTATTTTCGTCGCAATGTTAGGTGTAGATATTTTCACAGATGTAATATCTGTCCCCAGGTTACCCTAAAATAAATGTTTAAAACCATGCCCATATATGATTATTTTGCTTTATATTCCAAGATCGAGAGTAAACTGTACACCACCTTTAGGCAGAATATTGTAGGGGGTCCTTCGATTATATTTAATAGGTAACATGAGGTGGATAAGAATTTGATTCGAGGGTTTAGAGTCGTGAACGCAATAAAAGAGTACGATATCAACTCTCTATATCTGAGGCTCTAATGAAAAAGATGTCCACATATTTGCATGTTAGTTAGTTAGTCGACAGATCATCCTCATTGCACATCGAACCATTCAGTCCATAAGTGCTCTGATCCCCTCCTCAGCAAATCCCGCAGTGTATAGCGGCTAACGACACCAGTTCTGTGTTGGTTTATACATCTTCTCTGGCTTCCTGCGTAGTGTTCTTGTTTGGCCACCCCTCTTTTGATTTGCTATTCTCGCAGTCTGACCATGGTTGTAGATTCGCAGTCATCACTTGGTTCTCGCACAAGTCTTACTTCTCGTAGAGCATTCAGCAATGTCAGCCTGGTCCATGGCGCGTCCGCCCTCCACGTTAAAGTTATCTGCGAGCTTGTCAGCCCGCTCATTTCCTTGTACTCCCGCATGCCCTGGCACGAAGATGAAACTAATATTTGTCAGCCGAGACCGCTCCAGAGACAGCAACTACTCTCTTCGGATCCACCCCATCTCTATCCTCTTGAGCCTGCTCATTGAGTCGCTACGAAAACATGCCCTATTGAATATATGTGTCTCGAGCCATGTTATTGCTTTACTTACTGCCATGACGTCCATAGTCAGGCTACTTGTGGTCTCAACAAGAGCACCAGAGTCCTCCTACACAATCCTCCCTCTGTAGGAAGCATGAGCTTCTCACATGTTGGACCACCGACCATCTGTGTAGATGACAGCATCACCGTCTAACGAATTCTCGAAATTCAAAATCTCGAATTGTACTTCCGCCGCCACAGCAGACTGATTTTATTGTCTGCATTTTCTGTCTAGTTGGATGCAAACTGAAAAGGACGTACAGAAATCTGTTGACACTTGTATCCACTCCTCGCCAGGTTCTAAGTCCTAAAGTGAACACACCTGTTGAAGAATGTCTTTGGCTTGACCCATCCACGACCTTCCTCTTTTTAACCTGCTGTCGTACACGTTCCTAATTTCACTATTCAGTTGATGTTGTGTGTTTGCGTTAATTCTGAGGTAGGCACGTGCTCTGTAGATTTGTAGTCTGTCTTCAATGGTTGGAAAATCAAGAAGGTAGCGCATCGCCCTGCATGCTGTATCTCTTGTACATTAAAGAATAATGCGCATAGCTTCGTTTTGTATCCTTTCCATCCTTTCTATTTGCTTACGGCTGAGAGTCAGGATTGCCATCGCATACTCAAAAACAGACATAACCAACCCCTCATATTGGAGGCATAGATGGCGCTGCCCACAGTGTCCTGCCGCCATCATCCGCATCGCAGCCAAACCCCGCTTGGCATTTGTTATCATCTGGTCTATGTGCTCATTATAAGCAAGGCTTCTATCAAAACCTTTCCCCAGGTAATTCATTGCCTGCGTTCTTTCCACAGTCTCTGAACACAGATTAACAGTTGTTGGAGTGGTGATAACATGATTATTCAAAGAGAACCATGTCACTGTTGCCTTTGTTGGGTTGACCATTTCACCAGCTTCAGCACACCGAGTATTTATGCGATTGAGTTGGGTTTTGCAGTTCCACAGCAATCTGATCTCTATCCTTACCCTGACGATACACCAAAACAGAGTCGCAATATGACAATGTCCTCCCCGGACCAGTGATCTGCTCGCTGGTGATTCTCACTGTGTAGGCGTTGAACAGCACCGGAGATAATGGAGATCCCTTCGGTAGGCCAGGATATATTGTTGTTGATTCCGAAGTCCAATTGCCACATCTAAAATCTACTTTCCGTTGGAAGAGGGCTGCAGCGATCCAACTAAGGAGGAACGGTCTTATCTTGAGTTCAAGAAGCTGAAGCATTAGAAAATCCAATAGTACTCTGTTGTATCCGTCCTCAAGATCAATCGCTGCAGCAAAGGTTTCAATGCCTGAGTGGAAACCTTCTAAACATCATGGGCAAAAACTATTTCATTGGTCTAGGTTTCTCTGTTGGGACGGTCCTCTCCCAGGGTAGGTGGGAAAACAGCTTGCCCCTCTAGCTGGCTTGATATTTTTCTGGCAATTAACTTCTCCAGCGGCTTGCCTATTGTATTCTGCATGGTGATTACTCGATATCCCTGAAATTTTGTGTGGTCTTTGTTTGGCTTCAGCAAGGGAATCAGATAGATGTGTAACCACTTTTAACCATATTTTCCTGTGATAAGAAATGCAGAAGATGGGCACAAGACCCATACAATTAGATGTTGCATCATTCACTGCAGAGATTGGTTTGCATGGATATAACATACACACAAGGTAGAATTAAAAACACAATTTAATGGGTGGGAAATGTATCTAGGACAAAGGCACATTAGAGTGGATGGATGGGATACGGAGACACGAACCTTCTACTAGTTCAATGGGTGTGCATTTAACGGGTATAACAATTGTATGATTACAAACGGCATAGATGTTAACCCGGTGAACAAGATGCTCTTGGCTGAGTTGTATGCCAATACGCATAAGATTCGCGAATATCTGGAGAATTAGGTTAAGGTACGAGAGGTGGAGATGTGGGAATGTGAGTGGAAGAATCTAAAAAAGGTTGATAAAGACCGTAAGAGATTTGTAGACACTACGTCTCCATATGTCAAACCATGGTTTGGTAGCTGCCCCATAGACGAACAAAACAAATTACCCATGCTGTAATAGCCGATACCTTGTTAGGTTTGTGGAATGTGATATTCACGTACCAGAGTCTCTCAAAGATCGTTTCTTAGAAAATATACAAATTCTTATAAATACTGAGGTGCCTAAAACCGACATTGGAGCAACAGTACGCAGAGTCACATAAACTGTTGACTGGCTCACGTCGGATTCTGATAGGTAGCTATAATGGGGCAAAGATCCCATTGGCCGCATCATTGTTAAAATGGTATCTGGCACACAGTCTAGAAGTCATAAAAATATATCAGGTGAATGAGTATAAGCCTGTGAGCTGTTTTGAAAAGTTTGGTAATGGGGTCTCTAATGCTCAACGTGAAGGTGACAGTAATGCTGCCTATGCCAGGCAGAGACTATGAAAATTTTGGGAAACGCAGTATATGGCAAGACACTAACCAACAAGGTCAATCATACCAAAATTTAATATTGTCGTTGCGCTGGCACGACAAAATTACTGAATCAGTCCCTGTTCAAAACGATGACCACGTTTTCATAGGATGTTTTTGAGCTGGAGTATCTGATGAAGACCACAGTATGGGATTTATCCCTCCAAATAGGTTTCTTTGTGTATCAGTGTGTAAAGTTGCGAATGTTAGAAGTTTATTAGGAGTTAATACATACATCTATAGACAGGACCGATTTCAGTTATGTGAGATGTGAGGTAGCTTTTATTTAGCACATAGCACATCCACCCGAGCACAAGCAGTCAGACCAAATTTTTGTTTGCATATCTCTGACAGGGCGTTGCAGTCAACACCAGCATTCTCCAGCTGCTGTTGATATACTAGGCCAGATTACGCTCAGTAGATTGCCATTGCTTTCCGAGCGACCGGCACACACACACCCCATAAGTTACCAAGGCGGCGAGAACCACAACCGATTCATTCTCGCGCAGGTTACGTTACTCACGAGAATATAAGGGAATACGGAGAAAGACGTTAACACCTAGGCCAAGGAAACCGACAGACCTAACATACGGAAATAATTCTATAGAGTATATGCTAGGTGGTTCACATCTGAGGTCTGTGATATCCATCAACCAGTTTATTAGCAGTAAGAGTAGTATACCAGCCTGTGACCACTGTAGAGTTAAGCGATTATACGACAAATAAACGCCTGAGCTATTTAAGTTACAATATGAGGGGTCAGGGATGATCTCCTTATGCGGCAAGACGTGTCACTATTTTTGAGACTATACCAAGACCTGCACGAAAATGCTCACGAAACAGCACAACACCCACATTAACAAACATTTTTAGATGTACCCAACTGTCGTAATAAGTGTCGTCCCTGGGGTGAGGGGAATCAACACCCACATTCTTTTAACTCCATATCATTATCTTGAGGATCTTCTGGATTTCTGTCCACAACACCCAGACAGTCCTTGGATCTCTCTCTCTCTCTCTCTCTCTCTCTCTCTCTCTCTCTCTCTCTCTCTCTCTCTCTCTCTCTCTCTCTCTCTCTCTCTCTCTCTCTCTCTCTCTCTCTCTCCCTCTCTCTTACCACTGGAGCATGCCCCCTCTCATTCTTTTCCAAAACATATTACACAACACTAGTTTCTAACAAAATGACAAATTAATTTAATAAAGAAAAGTGTCAGGTATGTGCAAAGTGTGTGTGTAGAATGTCTGTCGTATAATCTAGTGTGTATGCAGAATCAGACCGAACAGCTCAGGAGCAAAGTCTGCTTCATCACAGTACTGGCCACCCAACAGCACCATAGATCAAGTACAAGAAGACCTCACCAAATGATGCGTCTCTCCGGCCAAATGTCGACTTCCTCCAATAGCTCTTGGATAGTCCGGATGCCTGGTCACCAATAGTGGATATAGTCCAATACTGACCATGAATCTGACACACGAACTGTAACTAATATGTCACTAAAAGTTCTGGAATCTGATAACACTTGTATTGTAAAATAATGTTTACTCTCACTTTGACACAAAATGTTAGTAGTTAATTTCACACCGGAATTCACCAATTGGAAAACACAATGTTAATTAGTAATGTCTCCGTATAACCACTATTGTTCTTGTTACTGGTGGTATTGCAAGTATCTTCACTATACTATAATAAGAACTACCACTGAGGAATCACTCTTATATGATCATCGGTTCCTGTTCAGCAGAGGCCAGGTTCTTGCAGACCCTTTGGGTTATGGGCCCAGTGCAAAAGCCGCTGAGTAAAAACCGCCTTCAATGATCGAGCCATGCCTTTTCTTCTAGCTTGTTGTAAAATATAGTGGAACCTGTTGAAGAGAGAACACACCTGGTGAGAGCAACCCGACTCCAACCTTTATTAGGTGAGTGTAGGCCGACGGCCGCACTCAGATATATAACAGAGAACTAAACTCTGTCATAAGGCAGAGGAGCTCATCATATCGGTCTCAGTCATGGTAAGACAAGGAAAGACTAAAGGAAAAGTGCAGAAACCCAGTAGATACCCTACTGGAATATCCTACCACTTTACATTTCCTGTATCCCCAGAACCATCCTCAACCTCCCTAAATATCATCCCACTACATTGTTCTTAACTCACTGAGTTAATTGATATCTCACACTAGCTAGTTCAAGCAATGCGATAGCCTACTGCTGTCGACGCTCTTATAATACGTTCTCATAACGCACATTACCACTCTAGTCTCCTAAGAATAATCTAACTTGAGTCTATCTAATTAACTACCATATATTTATTCCTGTTTGAAATTGAGACTACGAAATCACACAATGGATACATGTCCGCCGATGTAAATCAACATACGACACTGTAGTCTCTCTCTATACTCAAACCACGATACATACACACATTGTGATTGTAACTGACTCAGAAAGCATGCTTAGAAGGGTGAGAACAGGCAGGCTTCGTGCAGAGTGGCTTGCTTCGCTTCGGAGGTCACGGGTAGCAAGCATCACCTGGATCTTTTCTCCTGGGCATGCCGGTGTGCTGGGGAATGAACAGGCGGACAGATTGGCTGGCTCGGCAAAACTTGGTGGAGTATTGATGCATGACAAGGCAGATGTGGTTGCGGCCTTGTGGGAGCACGTGTACACCTCGGAGGAGCAAATGGATCACCATGGTCTGGTTAGAATGAGGCAGCGAGGAGTGACGAGGGGATCTGGCCGACGCTCGACGCTCAGAGGAGTCTCTGTGGCGAAGTGGTCAAGCCGTTTGACTCGTGCTCCGAAGGTTGTGGGTTCGATTCCGAGCCGCACCCTTCGGTTTACGAGTTAAATGTTTCGGAGACTCCTGTGGGTCGTCGCTAAAAGCTACGGAGTTCGTGCTTTGTGCGACGCTTTCCGTGCTGCGGAAAGAGACCGAGCCATATGGGATAAAACCCGGTGCAATGAAGTCGACCCTGTCGACTTTTAAGCGACTTTTTTAAGCTCAGAGGAAAGGCGAGACGAACATATAATCAGATTGCTACTGGAACTATTAGTGTTGGAACTCTTCGCTTGTTGCTGAGGATGGGGACGGAGCGCTTATGGGAATGTCCCGAATGCTGTGATGTCGGTTCCTAAATCAATCAATCAATCAATCTATACTCAAACCAGGAACATCACACACGTCCTTGTTGTCTCATAACATTTGGTCGACTCCCGCCAAAGTTGTTTATCCAGACTGTTTTAATACTGTGCCTGAATGACGTCACAAATCTGTCCAGACACTAGGCGTCAATAAACTATTTTTTTTCCTCCGTTTCCGACTCGATGGAAACAACCGGCTGGCTGTCTTGCTTTCATCTGGGGACTTGTCTCGGTACTTCAAAAAGTCCCGCCGGTCTGTAATCTGGAGAATAATTTCCCCACAACAAAAGATCTTGCCGACTTTCACCAGGACAGTCTGTCTACCACATCAAAGGATGGCTGCCGCCTGTAGACGAGCGGCGCGACAGTCTTTCATCGATCGACAACTCCAAGAATTTTCGTGACACCAACACACAGACAGCGATTGTAGGGACAAGTATAGGTCTAGGCTTCCTCTGTCTACACATACAAACAACACAGACAAACACCATCGTATTTCTACATAAAACTTCTAGTATAAAAGATAATGTGACCACCTCACCACTACACATATAGGACACAACATTCACACCCTTTACTACGATTGTGCTGATTATTACTGTAAGTGTACCATACTGTGCATATGTAAATACATTTTGTATCACCTTTTGTATGTACATACCTTTGTACTTTTTGCACTTTTGTTATTGATGTTCTAAAATGTTTATTTGTCAATGAAGCTTTTTTTAAAGACACTTGGTCTATAATATGTTCTATTAAACTTTTAATGTTGTAAAATATATGGTATTAATTCATATGTGATGAAAATAATATGCATACTAAATGTAAATATCCAATCGACCACTATGTGAACTCGGTGGTTTTTGAATGTCATATCTATTTCCGTGAAAGTTTCATTAAAACATGGAATATGCTTTGAAAACTTTTGAGAGAATGTGTGTTGGCGGAAGCAAATGTTGAATGTGGATTGCCCTTGAATATGTTTTTCACTAACCTTTAATGTCATTGATTAAGATTTGTAAATTGTTGAGTGAATTTGCTGAGAACAAACGAGGAATTTGCTTTGCTGAAAATAAACGTTTGTGATATTGTTGTCACTAATCTGCTCTGTTGAATATGTTGTGTAAACAATATTTAGCACACTACTGACAAGTTATCCTACACAGATTTTGGTGAAAATTAAAACAAAAATGGTATTAATCCCACGTTTTGCTTGTTTGTTTTTTAGTTGTATAATTGGCTTGTTTTCATGTTGTTCTCTCTCTCTCTCTCTCTCTCTCTCTCTCTCTCTCTCTCTCTCTCTCTCTCTCTCTCTCTCTCTCTCTCTCTCTTGTTTTCCTTGTTTTCAAGACGTTGTCATCTTTCTTGTCTTTCTTGTCGTTTTTTTAATTTTTACGAGAGGTTGTTTATAGTGTTGATTGTGGGCGCAAAGTTGTTGAAACAATGCTGACTGTGGTGAGAGACTGTGGAACTTTTGATTCACACATAAACAAACAGACAAGAACAAAGTCATATAAACATACACAATGCATCAGAGAGATGAGAATAAAGTCACATACACAAGTACAAACAACTGCAAACGCATTGGAACAAATGGGACAAGAACAAAGTCAAACACGCAGTTACAATCACGCGTGAACAAGAGAAAAAGGACACCCTATATTACAGTACCAAGACAACGAAAATTTTCTTTTTATTTTTTTATTTTCACATAAAGAGCTATACACAGAGTATGTTGTTTGGGTTTCTTCACTGGGATACCATTGTCTGAGTAGACAGGCTGCTGGTCTCACGGCTGGTAGACTGGTAAATATTTGTCACCTGGTTACCAAATAAGTTATGTACGGCAGTGTGGTTCTGCAAGAGACTCATCTCGGTCACGGAACATCAGTGTCGGGTGTTTTTAGTGCTTCTACAACAGACGGCACATCAAGCATGTCATTCTTGTCCACGATAACATACCGGTCTCTCAGCAACGCTGAGGTTGCCATAATGACTACCCTTAGTAAATAGTTTGGTCACTCTATCATCTGTCTCGGATATCGTGTTATTTATCACCACTAGCCGGCGTCTATCTCCTGTCAATTTTCCCATATCTGACAGGCCTTTGTTAAACTGGATACCCTTCATAGTCTCATACATGGATTGCCATTCTCTGTATCACCATATAACTTCCTTTGGAAGTGGGACGATCATGTCTGGCAGATGGGCCAGGAAACTCTGTACAAAAACGGATTTTTCACTTCCTGTGGTCCCGCAATCAAAGCCGTAAAAGGATGTTTTCTTTTAGGATCAATGACTAATAATAAACACCTACCTACCCATGCCACGTATTTTAATGGGTGACCCCCCCCCCCCCCCCCACACACACACACGGGTTTCACTTTATATATTACAGTAGAGATACATGAGTTAAATTAGACAAATGTTTTCACCTACTTTTGACCCACTTATCATCCTTAATGAGGCATGAATTCTTGAGGTGGGACCTCTTTCGCCAATTGATCATAGAAACATTTACTCTGTGGTCACCTCATCAAACCTCCTCAAAATAACTTGATTACCACTTCCCTCACAACTCACAAGCTGATCTTTCCAATACTTCAGAATGTATCATTTTGTCTTGCCACTTAATACCAAAGCCGGTCTCTCTGGCTGTGGGGTCACAACACTTTCTCTCTGTAATCCCGTTTATCACGCAGAGTCTCGTAGCGGAGCGAGAGCTGAGGTGGTTCGACCCCCGCTCGTGACTTGCGGGATACTGAGCCGGCCGCTCAGAAAGCAATGGCAAACTACTGAGCGTAATCTTGACAAGAGATCAACATACAGCTGAAAGATGCTGGTGTTGACAGCTAAGTCCTGTAAAGGATATGCTAAAAAAAAAAAAATATACTTAATACCAAAGTATTCTTCGCAGACGCCGCATATGAAAGCTGTTTAAACGTTTCTCTTGGTGCCAATAAGTTGACCAGGCTTCACTGCCATAAAGAAGAGTACTAAGGACACAGGCTTGATAGATAAGGACTTTTCGTTTTGGCAGTGAGATTCCTGTCCTCTCAGACTCGTTTTTTTAAAACCTGTTCATTGTTGTTTTTGCCTTACCAATCCAGATGTTCATTTCCTGATCTAGGGATATTTTGTTATTTACCTTTGATCCTAATTATGTAAATGGTCTACAATCTCCAGTTCGGCGTCGTCAATAAAGATTGATGGTACGCGGTGTGCACCCTGTGACATAACCTGTGTCTTCTATTTGCTAATTGTTAAACCACATTCAGACCAAACATTGGAGAATGCTGATGGTAGACGGTGTAATTCTTCCCGAGGGTGGGTCGTAATTGCATCATCATCTGCAAACAGCGACTCTCTTGATCAGTACCCTCCTAATTCTGGTCTTGGCCTTCAATATCTGAACATTGTAGAGGCCGTCATCTGAGCGCGAGTGAATGTATATTTCAAACTGTGACAGGTTGCGTATTAGATACTTTCGAGCACTTTACTGGAATTTTGCCTCATAATCAACGCCAATGCATACTTAAAAAGGTGTTTTATGGGAACGGCAGTGTGGTTCTGCAAGAGACTCATCTCGGTCACGGAACATCAGTGTCGGGTGTTTTTAGTGCTTCTACAAGAGACGGCACATCAAGCATGTCATTCTTGTCCACGATAACATACCGGTCTCTGAGTTGGATATGTCCGTGTCAAAAAGAGATGTTCTGTAAGTGCAGGCAATCAGAGAATTGACCCTAGTGCAGCTGTAATTGTTTTGTAAATTGTGCTGTAAATGTTTATGCTTGTAACGGGAAAGTCGATATGCAGCAGTGGCTGAGGTTGCTTGAGACGAAGGAGAAGAATTGCATTTACTGTGAGGACGTAAATGTCAGAGGCAGCCAATGGGATAACGACATCACCAATAGACAGGCGGAAGATCTGGAGGACACCCTGGTATATGCCGCCCTAGTTAGTCTGAATGTGGGAAGGCCACTAGAATGGCCACCCGACCAACGATTCTGTTTCATTGACTTGGCCCTGATGTCGCCCGCCATCGCACCCAGTTATTGGTGAGGCACACTGGGATATCACGACAATCATTACTATCCTTGTGTCATCTTGAACGAAAAACAAGGCTAGAAGTATGATTCAGTTATTAAAATTGTGCTATCTACATTACTCAGAATGTTTGTATTGTAAAATCCTATTTAACATCCATCCCTCTGAATATTCAACAATGCGCTAAAGTCGTGTAATTGTTCTGATTTGAAAAAATGGTTTCATTAACAATTGATGTAGATTATTGCTACTTATATATATATATATACTAGCTGACCCGGCCCGGCTTCGCCCAGACTCTGGTGGGGAGCATCTCATTTAATTCATATAAGTAGTCATATAAGTTCTCGTTCCCGTTACCGACAATCTGTCTGTCTGTCTATCTGTCTGTCTGACCCGGCCCGGCATCGCCCAACTCCTGGTGGGGAGCATCTCATTTAATTCATATAAGTAGTCATATAAGTTCCCGTTCCGACTATCTATCTGTCTGTCTGTCTGACCCGGCCCGGCATCGCCCAACTCCTGGTGGGGAGCGTCTCATTTAATTCATATAAGTAGTCATATAAGTTCCCGTTCCCGACTGTCTGTCTGTCTGTCTGTCTGTCTGTCTGACTGTCTGTCTATCTATCTATCTATCTATCTGTCTGTCTGACCCGGCCTAGCCCATGGTGGAGAGCATCTCATTTAAATTATATAAGTAGTCATATAAGATCCCGTTCCCGACTATCTGTCTGACTGTCTGTCTGTCTTGGGTAAATGTAGGAGGGAGGAGGAAGAGGGAGGTGGAGGAGGGAAGAGGAGGGAGGAGGAGGGAGGAGACAGGAGGAGTAGGGAGGAATAGGAGGGAGGAGGAGGGATTAGGAGGAGGAGGGAGGAGTAGGGTGGAGGAGGAGGCAAGGAGGAGGGAGGAGGAAGAGGGAGGAGGAGGGAGAAGGAGGGAGGAGGAGAACGCAGGAGGAGAAGGGAGCAGGAGGAGGAGAGGGAGGAGGAGGGAGAGGGAGGAGGAGGGAGGAGGAGAGAGTAGGAGGAGGCGGAGGGAGAAGGAAGAGGGAGGAGGAAGAGGGAGAAGGAGGAGGGAGAAGGAGGAGGAGGAGGGAAGAGGAGGGAGGGGAGGAGGAGGAGGGAGGATGAGGAATGTGAAGGGAGGGAGGAGGAGGGAGGAGGAGGAATGTGAAGGGAGGAGGAGGGAGGAGGTAGAGGGAGGAGGAGGAGGAGGGAGGCGGAGTGAGGAGGAGGAGGGAGGAGGAGGAAGAGGGAGGAGGAGGAATGTGAAGGGAGGAGGGGGGAGGAGGTAGAGGGAGGAGGAGGGAGGAGGAGGAGGTAGAGGGAGGAGATGGGAGGAGGAGGAGGGAGGAGGCGGAGAGGGAGGAGGAGGAAGGAGGAGGGGGAGGAGGGAGGAGGAGGAGGGAGGAAGAAGGAGGAGGAGGGAGAAGGAGGGATGAGGAGGAGGAGGGAGGAGGAGGAAGAGGGAGGAGGAGGAATGTGAAGGGAGGAGGAGGGATAGGGAGGAGGGGGAGGGGAAGAGGAAGAGGGTAGGAGGAAGAGTGGAGAGGAGGAGGGAGGAGATAGAGGGAGGAAAAGGGAGCAGGGAGGAGGAGAGAGGAGGAGGAGGGAGGAGGTAGGAGGAGGAGGAAGAGGGAGGAGGAGGGAGGAGAAGGAAGGAGGAGGAAGAAGGAGGAGGAAGAGGGAGGAGGTTGGAGGAGGGAGAGGGAGGAAGAGGGAGGAGGAGGAAGGAGGAGGAAGAGGAAGGAGGAGGAAGAGGGAGGAGGAGGAAGAGGGAGGAGGAGGATGGAGGAGGGAGAGGGAGGAGGGGAAGAGGAAGAGGGTAGGAGGAGGAGGAGGGGAGGAAGAGGAGAAGGAAGGAGAAGGAAGGAGGAGGAGAAGGAGGAGGAGGAGGGAGGAGGGAGAGGAAGGAGGGAGAATGAGGAGGGGAGGAAGGAAAGGGAGGTGGAAGAGGAGGAGGGAGGAGGAAAGAGGTAGGGGGAGGAGGAGGTAGAGGGAGGAGGAGGAGGAAGGAAAGGGAGGAGGAAGAGGAGGAGAAGAGAGGAGGAGGGTGGAGGAGGATGGTAGAGGGAGGAGGAGGGAGGAGGTAGGAGAGGAAGAGGGAAGAGGGAGAAGAAGGAGAAGGAGGAGGGAGGATGATGAGGGAGAAGGAGGCAGGAGGAGGAGGAGGGAGGCAGGAGAGGAGGAGGGATGAGGAGGGAGAGGGAGGAGGATGGAAGCTGAGGGAGGAGGGGGGAGGAGGCGGAGGGAGTAGGAGGGAGGAGGATGGAGGAGGAGGGGAGAGAGGAAGAGGGAGAAGGAAGAGGGAGAAGGAGGAGGGAGGAGGGAGAGGGCATGAGAGGGAGGAGGAAGAGGAGAAGGGTGGAGGGAGGAGAAGAGAGGAGGAGAGAGTCGCCATTTCCCAATTATACTTTTGTTTTTTCCCTTTGTTTCCCTTCCCC
>JACEFZ010016046.1:0-19821 GCA_014155875.1 Cepaea nemoralis
CCAATGGTGTGTGGTTTGTTAAGAATTACAACCCACCGCGCTGAATACATAAAAAAAGTGGTTCTCAACCTTTTTTGGCCCATGCACCCCTTCACCATATATTCACACAGCATCATCCCCCCCCCTTTCGTATTTCCTCCCTATAAATTCTTACCCCCCCCCCCCCCCCCCGGAGGGAGAAAATATCAAATGATCGGTTCTTGCATTAACGCAATTTTGAAATAATATTAATCCCCCCCCCCCCCCCACCCCGGAAACTCTAAAATTCACCCCTGGGGGTGGGGGGGGGGGGTGTGTGTGTGGATGTTCCCACCGGCTGAGAACCACTGCATTAAAACAATAGTTAAAACTCACCCTATTCATACATATTAAATTCGCTTTGATCTCCAGCGTAGTTTATACATATTAAATTTGCTTTGATCTCGAGCGTAGTTTATACATATTAAATTGGCTTTGATCTCCAGTGTAGTTCACATACTGCTACTATAATTTGCTACTGCTAGTGAGCACACTAGACTGATTTCTGAGTTACTTGTAATTTACCTTCCTAAGTCAAGGACGAGAAGTCATTATTTCTGTCTAAATGGTCAGCGAACAGAACGAACCCACTACCCAGCGGTCGGAAGAGAAACCTTAAGTGTTTTAAACCTCTCAGCAACGCCGCCCTCCACTGAGGTGGCTGATTGTTGTTGTTGTTGTTTGTCCATCAAGAATGATGATGACCATTCATTTCATCCAGTGGGGTTGAAGGTGTGGAGCCGTGGGTTCTAAGATGGCTGATAAGGCCTATTTTGGCTCGAAATGTTCTTTGACAATGTGGACAAAGAAAGCTTGACGTCTCTGGAGGAGGATTTCCTGCAGTGGTTTTTCTGTCCTGCCTTTTCTTCACAGCTCTTGCAGTCCTGGTTGCCTCACATATGACTGCACCCTTGCGCAATGATGCACGCCACGAATTTCGGTCTCTGGCTGCAGCCTCCCAGGTGTCATGATGAATTCCAAAAGCATTCAGTGAAATTTTCAGAGTGTCTTTAAAACGTTTCCTCTGGCCACCTTGGGAGCGTTTACCACAACGCAGTTCGCTGTAAAAAATTCGTTTAGGGAGCCTGTGATCTGGCATGCGAGTCAGGTGACCAGCCCAGCGAATCTGATTCTTCATCAGTAGAGTGTGGATACTGGGCATGGATGCTCTTTCTAGGACTTCAGTGTCTGGAATCTTGTCTTGCCATTTAATCTTCAGTAGCTTCCTTAGGCAGACTGTGTGGAAGTGGTTTAATTTCCTAGCGTGTCGCTGATAAACAGTCCAGGTTTCACAAGCATATAGCAGTGTGGATAATACAACTGCTTTGTAGACTTTTAGCTTTGTTTGCAGGCTTATTCCAGTTCTATCCCATACATTCTTGTACAGTCTGCCAAAGGCTGCACTGGCCTTGGAGATTCTTGCATTCACTTCGTCATCGATTGTGGCAGCTTGTGACAGGGTGCTGCCAAGATAGGTAAATTTGTCCACAACACTTAGTCTATGATCATTCACTTTGATATTCGGCACAGTGTGATTATTCCCTGGAGCTGGCTGGTACATAACTACAGTCTTCTCCAAGTTGATATTGAGCCCAAAGTTGGCACAGGCATGTGAGAAAGCTGAAACATTATGTTGCATGTCCGCCTCTGAGTTGGCGTATAGAGCGCAATCATCAGCAAACAGGAGCTCTCTGACGGTGCCACTGTTAATTTTGGTTTTAGCTTTCAGCCTTCTGAGATTGAATAACTTTCCATCCATACGGTAGTTGATGTCTATTCCAATGTCGTCGTTCTCGAAGGCATTCATCAACATGGCTGAAAACATGAGGCTGAACAGTGTTGGTGCCAGGACACATCCTTGCTTCACTCCATTGGTGACAGGAAAGGGTTCAGACAGCTCACCATTTTCCTGTACTCTTGCCTGCATGCCGTCATGAAATAGCCGCACTATTTGGACAAACTTTCGTGGACAGCCATATTTTGCCATAATCTTCCACAGTCCTTCTCTGCTGACTGTATCAAAAGCCTTGGTAAGGTCAATGAAAGTGGAGAACATTTCGCAGTTCTGTTCCTGACATTTCTCTTGCAGCTGCCTTGCAGCGAAAATCATGTCAACAGTTCCACGTTCTTTTCTGAAGCCAGCATTGACTCTCAGGAAGAAGACCTTGATCGAGATGGGCTGTGAGGCGATTGAGAAGAATTCTGGCGAGTATCTTCCCTGCAATTGAAAGCAAGGAGATGCCTCGGTGGTTGTCACAGGATTGGCGGTTTCCTTTACGTTTGTAAAGGTGGACTATTGACGCAGTCCTTAAAATCTTGTGGCATGGTCTCGTTCATCCATATGTTTGTGAAGACTTGGTGAAGCTGCTCTGTTAGGACCAGGCCCACCTGCCTTGTATATCTCTGCTGGGATGGAGTCAGGACCAGGTGCCTTGCCGCTGGAGAGTTGCTGGATGGCTTTGTTTATTTCCACTATGGTTGGCAGGTCATCAAGAGTCTCATTGGTGGGAACTTGAGGAAGGCAATTGATGGTTTCATCATCGAAGAAGGAAGTTGCATTTAAGATTTTGCTGAAATGCTCTGCCCAGCGTTGGAGGATTTCTTTCTTATCGGTGACCAATGTTCCCCCGTCTGCACTGAGGAGGGGAACTATGCCTGGTGATGAAGGACCATAGACCGCGTTCAGTGAGTCGTAGAAGTTTTTCATATCGTGTCTGTCAGCAAAGCCCTGAATTTCATCAGCTTTGCTGCTCAGCCAGGAGTCCCGCATGTGCCGAAGTTTCTGCTGCACTACTCTCTGAATGTTCTTGAAAGCATCTTTTTTTGATGTTGACTTTGGGTCATTCAAATGTGCCTTGAGGAGAAGATGTTTCTCGGCCAGCAATTGGTTGATGTCTTCGGAATTTTCATCAAACCAGTCTTTATGCTTTCGGGGGGCTGGACCCAGGATTTCCATAGCAGTATTGTAAATCGTGTCCTTTAGGGCTCTCCATTCTGTTTCTGTATCCTGTTTAGCTTCAGCATTGGGCTTGAGGCGGTCTTCCAGCATATTTTCAAACGACTGCTGCATTTTCTTGCTGTTTAGGCGGGTGACATTTAGCTTTGTTTGCATTTTCGCCCCTTGAGGACGCCGTGGTGGCCTGATGTGGATGTTCATTTTCGAGACAATGAGACGATGGTCTGTCCAACATTCGGCACCACACATGGATTTTGTCACTCGAGCGTCTTGTCTGTCACTCCTCCTGACGATGACATAGTCAATGAGGTGCCAGTGTTTCGAGCGAGGGTGCATCCACGATGTCCTATTTCTCATGGGGAGACGGAAAATTGTGTTCGTAATCAGGAGATCATGTTCGGCACAAGTCTGAAGGAGGCGGAGTCCATTGCTGTTACAATTTCCGACTCCATGCTTTCCAATAATGCCACTCCAAGAGGTGGTGTCCGTGCCTACTCTGGCATTGAAATCCCCAAGGAGTATAAGTTTGTCTCCTTTGGGAACAGATGTTAATACATTGTGCAGGTCCTCATAGAACTTATTCTTGACATCATCTTCGTTGGTCATAGTTGGTGCGTAGACACTCACAATGGTTGCGTGCTTCCTTCCATTCAGCAGAGGCAACTTCATGGTCATGAGCCTGTCGTTTACACCCTTTGGAAATCCAGCTAATTTGCCGACCAGGGCCGACTTAATGGCAAATCCCACACCGGATTGGCGTCTTTCCTCGCTTTTCCTTCCACTCCAGAAAAATGTGTAGCCGGCACCAATTTCACAGATTTGGCCTTCTTCTGCAAGTCGTGTCTCGCTCAAGGCTGCAATGTCGATGTTGTACCTGCCGAGCTCTCTCCCAATCAGTGCTGTTCGTCTCTCTGGACCCGACGCGCCGTCTCTGTCAAGTAGGGTGCGTACATTCCAAGTTCCAATTGTTAAGGGAATATGGTTTACTCATTTAGCTTTGCTTGTTTTATCTTTCTTTGTATGTCGACGGCAGTTTAGGGTACCCACCAACCGCGGCTAGCTGGTTAGGTAGTGATGAAGCAGACAATGTTTAGGGCACCTTTTCTAGCCCCTTCCTCATGCTATGGAGGTGAGCAGTGTGTTCCTATAGAGGGCTGCTCAGTCGCTCAGGGGGCTGCCGAATCCCACTGCTGCTCCGGTCAGTAGAAGACGACCATATGGCCTGAGCCGCCTGTGTGCAGGTTTGCGACTACGGCTGCCAGCGTACCCACGCCTGCCGCTTTGCCGCTCGCCCATCGCCACAGGGCTTGAAGGTGATATGTGACGTTAGATGAAGAATGACTTGCGCGATGACTTGGATTAAAGTGAGGAAGAGTTGCGCAATTCGTCGACCTCACTCTCTCGCCTGAGTCCATCTGAGTCCAGTGGCAAGACAAGTCGAGACGATTGGAGACGAATACAGGTGCAGTGGATGACCAGGGCGCTCTACGTGCCTTGCCGTGCTCATTACGTTCCACAACGCTTTGCAGGTAAACGCCGTCTTGCCCGTTGAATAAGAGGTGGCTGATTATGATTGATCCCGCCACAGTGTTATCACTTTTGTACAATTCTATTATAAATAGTGAACTGGAAAGAAATATCAATTATGATATGAAATTCAAAATATAAATTCATTTCTATCCCATAAAACTTGCTGATGTTTAAGCAGACGTGACCTGCAGTCATAGATTGCTCTTTTATAATATAATAAAGGTTGATTTGGCTAAGAAGAAGAAAGTTAGTTGCCTATCCTGCAGTCAACCCCAGCAATTTTTGCTGTGTGATCTCTTAGAAAGTTTACTTTCAGTAGTCTGCCATTGCTTTCTGAAAGATCGACACCCATACCATTTCGTAAACAAACCAACGCAAGGCGGTCTGCTGCCAAATCTCCCGCAGCTGTGTTTTGAACGCGGTATGCGGGATTAGGATCTGAGTCCGTAACATCTTTCGCCACGGAGCATGCAGGAGAAAGAAAAGACAATATTGTTAACTACGTCAGCCTCTTCATCAAATAAATTCTCCGTGAGTCTATCAATTCGTCCGTCCACGCACGCACGCACCCACCCACCCAAACATCCCATCCACCCATCTGTCTGTCTGTCTGTCTGTCTGTCTGTCTGTCTGTCTGCCTGTCTGTCTGTCTGTCTGTCTGTCTGTCTGTCTGTCTGTCTGTCTGTCTGTCTGTCTGTCTGTCTGTCTGTCTGTCTGTCTGCCTGTCTGTCTGTCTGGCTGGCTGGCTGGCTGGCTGGCTGGCTGGTTGGCTGTCAACTTTCTAATGAGGGGCCAGGACTTTGAGCTGGATTTTATAATACAATCTACGCTATGCAGATAACACAGAAAGTTGAAGGTGGAACAAATTTATTACTGTTGGACACTGTGGAGAGCGCAGAAAAGGCACTTTCCTTGAATATCAAGACAATAAAATCATTGTTATATCAAAGAAAAAGAAACCAACAGAATGCGATTTAACAATAGAAGTAACACTGCTTTACCAAGTCAATAAATTCAAGTATTTGGGACAATCATCACGTGAAAAGAAAGAAAGCCGAATAAGGCAAGCAAAGGCTGCATTTTAGAACATTAAAAATGTCTTATACAAAAATCACTGCCATTGAATGTCAACTAGATTACTTAAATGTTATATAGAACCTGTTTTACTGTATAGCAGTGAGTCACGAGATGAGAATGAACATATTATTAGGAAGAGCCTAGAGACAACACAGATGTAGTTTCTGAAAAGTGTGTTGTCCATACCTAGGACTGCCAGATTTACTGACGAGTGGGACGCAGAGGTGTTTCCAAGACACCAGGGCCGGGATCTATACTGGCCAAGACCTGCTGACACGTCCACACCGTGCGTCCTGGGCAACAGGTCCCTTCGGGGACCTGGCTAACATCAGTAGGATCGATTATTCCTCCGAAGCCGGAGAGTATCTGCCTGCATGGCGAGAAACCACCAGTCTGCACACCAATAAGCCAGACATGTGACAACTGATACTCACGCAAACCTCAGGTCCGGTATGACACCACATTGATGTTGGACAACAGGGTGTATTCATCCGACATACAGGACTTCACGCTGAAGTTCACAGCCAGCGAATACAAGCAAGCAAGCACTGACGAGTGCCAGGAAAAGACTAATGGTTGTAGAATATCTTACAGAAATAGAAGACGGAGAGAAACTGCGTTTTTAAATCATGCTATGAGAAGACAGGCATTGGAAAATATCGCGAGAATTGTAAACATCAGCGGTAAAATGAAGCAGGGGCGAACTCAGAGAAATTATGCTGGATGGACTGCGGCGTTGACATGGAGTTAAAAAGTTGTTGCATATCCTTTATAGGACGTATCAGTCGACCCCATCATTTGTTGGCTGTCAGTGATTCCTGGTAAAGTATATGTTCAGTAGTTTGCAAATGCTTTCTGAACGACCGGCACATATACCATTTCATTAAAAAAAAAACCAACACAGCTGTGTTTCTAACGCGGGTATGCGGGATTATGAATTGCGTTCTTAACCCCATCGCAACAGAGCCATTAATATAATTGATCCAAAATACCAGGGGTCGATATCTGTGGGGATGCATGAACGCCTACGCCAGTCGGCAGAGCACATGGTGGTGATAGTAAACTTACTTAACTACCTATCTACCTACGTACATATTCATATATCTACATAACCCTACTATCTATCTGCCCTTCTGCCAGTCTGTCTTCCTGTCCGGCACCCGTGCGTCCGTCCGCCCGGTGTGTCTGTCTGTATGTCCCTCTCTCTTTCTTTCTTTAATAATTTTAAAAGTTTGGCTAATTTAAAACTCCTTTGCAGTGTCCATCAATGACGTCTGGGGAAAGGACATCGACGACAAAGTCAACGTTGGTGGCGGTATCACTCCAATATTTGGCCTCTCAACAGAAGACTCGGCCTTGCTGGCCGCACTGCTAACTGCTCTGGCCATATTCCTCTTCCTGCTCTTCCTTCTGCTGTGCCTGCTCTGCCCTTGTGGCGTCTGTTGTGGAAAGCTGTGTCCTTGTTGTTTCAAAGCAAAAAAGAGGTACGTCACCAGTCTAGCTACTCACCTACTAACACTGTCATCTACTGCCTATAGTATCTTACTGTGTAGGACAGGAGAGTCTTGAGCCTGAGAAATTAAGGCCCACTGGCTTGTGCAGTCGCCGCGAATTGTGCAGGTTAGGGCTCCCTATCATAAACGTCATTCAAATATATGCCCCAACGGGAGAAATCAGTGAAGATAGTGTAGAGGAATTTTATAATGATATGGAGAATACACTGAAGAAATGTAAAAATTCAGAAATAAACATCATAATGGGCGACTTCAATGCGAAAGTAGGAAATCAAGGTGATGGATGCACAGTAGGTAAACACAGTTTGGGAGAAAGAAACGAGAGAGGATACAGACTTGTAGAATGGGCAAAAGAACATGGACTGATTGTCAGAAACACCTGGTTTAAGCAACGTCACAGAAGATTATGGGCACGGAGAAGTCCTGACAGCAGAATTAGAAACCAAATTGATTACATCCTGATTAACAGAAGGTTTTGAAATTCGCTAACAGTCGCAAAACAGTTCCAATTGCAGACTGTTACAGTGATCACAGATTGATTATAGGCACATTGGAGTTAAAGTAAAAGAAAGTCAAGTATACACCAGGAAACACTACATATGATATGTGTGCATTAAAAATGACAGGAAAATACAAGACAATTTTAACATAGAAGTAAAGAACAGATTTGATGTATTCTCTGATCTAGAGATCTTATTTCAAGATGTTGATGATCAAATAGAAATGTTGAAGAATGCAATCAATTTGGATGCAGAAACAACTGTCCCAAAATTAAAGAAAGAAGGTCGTAAGAAATGAATGACTGAAGAAATTTTAAAACTAATGGAAAAAAGAAGACACACAAAAATAATCATGACAAATATGAAGAGATTCACAGAAAAGTAAGGAAATTATGTAAAGAAGCATGGCTTGAAAATAATTACACAGATGAAAAACATACTGACCAATAAAAAGATGTCATTTGTAACGAGAAAAAGAGTGTTGAGGTGCTACATAGAACTTGTGCTTTTTATGGATGTGAAGTAGTGGACAATGAGCAGACAAGCTGAAAAACATCTGACGGCTGTGAAAATGTGGTTTCTGAGGAAAATGCGAAGAATACCATGAGCAGACAGAAAACTAATGATCAAGTCCTACAAGAAACAAATAAAAACAGTAAAATGATGAGAGAAATTAGGCGTAGACAGTCATTTGTTGTTGTTGTTGTTGTTGTTGTTGTTGTTGTTGTTGTTGTTGTTGTTGTCACTTTATGAGACGAAATAAATTGGAGAACTTGGTGACAACTGGCAATATCGAAGGGAAATGAACAAGGGGAGGACAGAGAAGTAAATACATAGATGGCTTGGTCACGTTGACAAGAACACTGAGCTGATCCATGACTCTGGTGATCGAGTGAGCTCACGCTTACCGGTATGGCACATGATGATGATGATGACCTACTTACATTATATACACATTCAAGAAGGAAGTAGATAGAGGACACTCGATACAACATAACTATTGAAAGCTACAGATCAAGGGAAAGAGAGGCAGAGGCAGACCAAGAGAAATTATGCTGGATTGACCGAGACGGCAGTATGGCGGAATATCATCAGCAGAGTATATCCACAACACCAAAGACCGAGATCTGTGACCGACATCTGTGAAAAGACATGAACGCCTACGCCAGCTGGCAAGACACTAGATGATGATGATGATAATAGTTAGTCCACATGGGTAAGCAGCTGAGAGTCTGGCATATGAGGCTACGACCTCCAGCATGAGAATGGAGGTGGAAGCAGTCACAACGGCATTCCGTTGGTTAGAGGAGACTACTGCAACACAGATTGTCTTCATCACGGACTCAAGGAGAATTCTTAGTAAAGTGGAGAAAGGCATGTTTCGTGTGAAATGGCTCACCTTGCTTCAGAGGTCACAGATTGTAAGAATTGTATACTTTTTGTCCTGGCCATGCGGGGGTGCAGGGGGAATGAACAGGCTGATAGGCTGACAGGGAATGCACCTCATGGTGGTCGATTACTTATGGACACGGGAGAGGTGGTCGTGCGCCTGTGGGACCAGGTGGAGAAGGTGGGGGAACAGATTGAGAACCCGTATGTGGAAAGGATGAGATTCAGAGGATTGGCAAGGGTTCTTGCAGAATTTCAAAACAGAGGGAAGACCAGGAGAACTTTCAATCAAATAGCGGTTGGAACAAGTACTAGTGTGACTCTTCGCTGGCTGTTGAACGAGGGGACGGAGGTCATATGGGAATGTCCTGAGTGCAGTGATGTCGGTTCTTAGCTCAACTCAACTCGAGCAGCTGATGAATTTAAAGGCACTGCGATTGATGCGCTACAAGAAGAGCTGAGCGTTGGTTTCGTTGCCTGATTGATGAAAGTTAGATGCTTGACGATGGGTTAACTATAACTTTGAATTGTTATGTTGTCTAGTGCATCCTGTAATCTCTACTTCCTTTCTCTACTTCTGTGAGCGCCAGCCAATACTTGTGAGTTTGTTTATAAACCTTCTTAATGGCCTCAAGAGTTCCCACTGGATATATGTACACAATACGTACCGCAAGATGCTATAGGCAGACAGTAATGACAGTTTTACACTTATCTGCCTGCTTTTCTGTATGTCTACGTAGTTACTACATTTTTTATAATGTTGTATGTCCTTTGCATGTGACGTTGCGATTAACCCCAGGTCGATCTTCTAAACAATTTTACGTTCAGAAGTTTGCACTTGTTTTCTGAACGAAATTCAGCATTTAATTCAGGACTTCTCTTGTCCTGGTGTTGTGATGATCTGTACCGATGGTTCTGTGTTAAGAGGCTTGGGGATTCATAGCAAAAGCCAATGGCTAATGTTTAGTACAGAATAGAGGTGAAGGCGGTTACTGCAGCTTTCCACTGGATGAGTACCTGTATACGCATGTTGTACCTGTGATGTATTTAAAAAAATTGCTGGCAAAGGTGAAGACTGGCATGCTTCGTGCTGAATGATATGCATCAATTCAGGTGTCGCAGGTTGTGAGCATTTGCTGGATCCTTTCTCCAAGGACATTCTGGTGTGGTTGGGAATGAACAAACAGACAGAATTGGCTGGTGCTGCATAACTGAGATGTGATTTAATGCATAAGGCCGATGTGGTGAAGGCCCTCTGGGAGCGCGTGAATAATTCAGAAGCCAAGATAGACTATCATGGTCTAGAGATAATGCGACAGCAGGGAATCAGAGGATGTGGTAGACAGTCGTCATTAAGAGGTGAAGCAAGGCGGACATATAATCAGATTGTAACGGGCACCTTACGTATTGGAACGCTACACTGGCTGCTGCATATGATGACTGAGCGTTTATGGCAATGCCCCGAGATCAATGACGTCGGTTCTTGACTCGACTCAACTCATTCTGAACGAAACGTCAACTTTTAAGTCAAACTTTATGCCGGTGTCGGCGTTTATCAGCCTACTACGTCATCAGCGCATTTAAGTTTAAGAGTGAGCGCTCTTATCATTTCGATCACGTCCATCCCCGTGGTAGGTAGGCAGGCAGGCGGTTAGATATGTATGTATTGAGGTAAGTAGGTAGGTATGTAAGCAAGTTATTCAATCTCAGAAGGCTGAAAGCTAAAACCAAAATTGACAGCGACACCGTCAGAGAGCTCTTGTTTACTGATGATTGCGCTCTATACGCCAACTCAGAGGCGGACATGCAACATAATGTTTCAGCTTTCTCACATGCCTGTGCCAACTTTGGGCTCAATATCAATTTGGAGAAGACTGTAGTTATGTACCAGCCAGCTCCAGGGAATAATCACACTGTGCCGAATATCAAAGTGAATGGTCATAGTCTAAGTGTTGTGGACAAATTCACATATCTTGGCAGCACTGTGTCACAAGCTGCCACAATTGATGATGAAGTGAATGCAAGAATCTCCAAGGCCAGTGCGGCCTTTGGCAGACTGTACAAGAATATATGGGACAGAAATGGAATAAGCCTGCAAACAAAGCTGAAAGTCTATAAAGTAGTTGTATTATCCACACTGCTATATGCTTGTGAAACCTGGACTGTTTATAAGCGACACGCTAGGAAATTAAACCACTTCCACACAGTCGGCCTTAGGAAGTTACTGAAGATTAAATGGCAAGACAAGATCCCAGACACTGAAGTCCTAGAAAGAGCGTCCATGCCCAGTATCCACACTCTACTAATGAAGAATCAGATTCGCTTAGCTGGTCACTTGACTCGCATGCCCGATTACAGGCTCCCTAAACGATTTTTTTTTTACGGCGAGTAGCGGTGTGGTAAACGCTCCCAAGGCGGCAAGAGGAAACGCTTTAAAGACACTCTGAAAATCTCACTGAATGCTTTTGGAATTCATCATGACACCTGGGAGACTACAGCCAGAGACCGACATTCGTGGCGTGCATCATTACGCAAGGGCGCAGTCACTTGTGAGGCAACCAGGACTGCAAGAGCTGTGAATAAAAGACAGAACAGAAAAACCACTGCAGAAAATCCTCCTCCAGAAACGTCAAGCATTCTTTGTCCAAATTGTCAAAGATCATTTCGAGCTAAAATAGGCCTTATCAGTCTTCTTAGAACTCACAGCTCCATACTTTCAACCCCACTGGATGAAATGAATGGTCATCATCATTCTTGATGGACCAATAACAACAACAACAACATGTAGCAAGTAGGAAGATAGATATAAAGATAGATGTTAAGTAATTATGTAGGTAGGTAAAAGTACGCAGGTGGTAAGCAGGTATGTATTAGATAGAAAGGTAGGCAGGAAGATAGCTGGTGGTTTGGTAGGTATGTGGTAAGTAGGTATGTAATTAGGTAAGTACTAGGTAGGGGCAGGCAGGTAGGTAGGTAGACATGTAAGTAGGTTGGTAGAAAGTAAGTAGGTAGGTAAGAAGGTAGGTGGTATCAAAATAGGTAGTTATTAAGTAGGAAGGTAGATATGAATGCACGCGGTAAGTAACTAGGTAGGTGGTAAGTAGGTAGGTAGATAGGTAGGCAGACATGTAGCTGGCAGATAGTTAGGGAAGCGCGTAGGGATGTATGCAATGGCTAGATCAATATGTAGCGTTGTCGTGACAACAAATATGTAAACTTGCATGATGGCAGAACTAAGATCCATTTTCCATCTACAATGTGGGACCAGCACAATAAACCCCATATATATATATATTGTGTGCTCATCAGTGGGTGCACTTATAGTACGATATTCACTAACCATATACGCAAAGCGCCTCAATGCGTGCAAACGAGTCTTTCATTTCACCTCTACGTTACGCAGTGGAAGTCCCAACGGTAATTAATTGAACATGTTTGCTAATCTGTAAGAATTAACTGAAACAATATGTTCATAAGATGCCTTTCTGCATACAACTTCCATTCTCCATCAGTGGTAAGACAGCATCACAAAGTGCGTCAATTGTCGGTGGCAAGAACGTCAACCTAACAGCGGTGTAAGTATCATCATCATTATCATCATCTTCTTCTTCTTCTCCACCATCCTCATCATTACCATCATCAATATCTCATCTCTATCGTTCCTCTTGCATCTTGCAGCGTCAAGGTGAAGCATAAAACAACAGGAGAGTGTCCGTTTAAACTTTAAAGGCTTCATATATCGAGATTCCCATTATCTCTGTCCATCGTTTAGACGTGCGGCCTCTTTTTTCTGGTTCGATTTGGTCTGTACATCATTGCTTATTGTGGTATACTGCCAATTGGTGGCCTAGTTATAAGGCCGAACCATTTAACTTCTTGCTCTTTTCTAATGAAATACAGCGCTGCTATGATCCCACACTTTAGTCCTGATTTCTTCATTTCTGATTTTCTCTCTTCTTGATACATCGAGTATTATTCTCAGGAGTTTCATTTCAGCTGTTGTAATTTTTCTTTCTCTTTTTCTGTCACTGTAAAGGTTTAGCATTGATAGCATAGAATTGGTAGGACGATTGTACTTTAGAGAGCTTTTTTAAGTGTCTACTGATACATGTGTATTCTTTATTATTGATGCCGTTTGCCCAATGAGTTGGTTTGCCTTATTGCATCTATTTTTCGAGCTCGTCTTCTGATTTGCTATTTGATGATATTATGCTTGATAAGTACTTTAAGTCCTTTACTTATTTCAAGGGGTTTTATTTTAGATTAATCTTTGTTGTTTTTCCTGCATCAATATCACCACCAATAAAGTTCTGACGCCTACACCGCCATCATAAATACCGCTACTTCCACAGACTTCATTATCCTTAATATCCTGTTCCATATTCATGCAAGTGTACACCCCTCATCCCCCCATAGACCATACACACATCACCCATCACGTTGTATTGTGTATATACCAAGAATACTCCGTTCAAAGATAACACCAACATGTGATATAACAAGAAAAAGTTAGTTGCAAGTCCTTTATAGGACGTTGCAATAAACCCCAGCATTTATTGGCTGTTTGTAATTTACCCGACAGTGTTAGTTTAGTACAGGGCAGTGTTAGTTCAGTAAGGGGCAATGTTAATTTAGTACCAGAAAATTTTAGTTCAGTACCAGGCAGTGTTAGTTCAGTACCAGGCAATGTTAGTTCAGTACGGGGAAATTTTAGTTCAGTACTGGGCAGTGTCAGTTCATCAGCTGCGCATTGCATAAGTCAGTCAAGGACCCTTGTGCGTATTTTGCACATGGTGCTAAAGCCGTGTTTTTCTAAACCAATGTTCAATGTATCCAATATCCGATCTCACAGTCAATGCCGTGTTTTTGCGCTGGCGATAACCTCTGTACATTTATGTCTCTCCTGTGTGCTGCGAATCATTTCTGATACCGATGTTCCTCCATGCCATGAAGACAAACTGTACGACATCTTCGCCCATGGTCTCTTCTTGCCTCTCTTCCCCTCCAACCTTCCCGCTGTGACGACATACTATTTCCCACTTCCCATGACATGCGCAAAGAATGTGGACTGTCTTCTTCTGATGTGAGTAACCAGTTCTCTTCGTGAGTTAACTTCTTTCAGGATATCTTCATTGTTCTTTCTATCCGCCGACCGTGTTCTCATCATTCTTTTATAAAACCACACGACATAAGCTTACACACAATTCCTTATGTGCCTGTTAATTATCCCTTAACTGATTCAGTGCCAAACAAAAAGTAGGCGTGGACCAAACATGGCACACAATCAAATGTACAAGTATTATAATGTAAATTTCCGTTCACTGAGCATTAAAATTGTGGAAGATACCACGAAACGAAACAAATAACATGATGACCCTAGTATGGCGATATATCGTCATGTGTCCAAATGTGATGATATATTATCCTTCAGCACTGAATCAATTAAGGCGAGTAAAAGGTTCTTCAGTAGTATAGAAGTAGCGTTCATGTACTGTACGTGAGAGTGCTGTGCGTGAATGTGCTGTACGTGAGCGTGCTGTGCGTGAGCGTGTTGTGTGTGAGCGTGCTGTGCACGAGTGCGCTGTGCATGAGTGTGCTGTGTGTGAGTGTGCTGTGCGTGAGTGTGCTTTCTTTGTTGCTTCTATATATTCCCTAAAACAGTTGTTGATTTTTCAGAGATATGAGAATTCCTCGTGTGTGGACAGACGGCGATATCGGGTGAGTCCGTCTGTCTGTTAATACTATTTATATGTGCGGATCTGTTTGTCAACCTGCATGCATGCATGTGCGCGTACAAGCCAACGCATGCAGACTCCAATGGCATAATTATGTGTTGAAAATAGTCAGTCAGTCAGCCAGTCAGTCAGTCAGCCAGCCAGTCAGTCAGTCAGTCAGTCAGTCAGTCAGTCAGGCAGTCAGTCAGTCAGGCAGTCAGTCGCGGTTCCAACTTCACGGCAAAGGGTCGTCCCCATAATGCCCCGTTTCTGTGCCAGTGAATATCTCACAAAATGCTCCTCACTGTCCCATGTGAAAAATGAGTCTCGAATAAACCAACAGCCCGCACTAGGTATACTATGCATAAGGCCGCTGCCAGAATGACAACACATAAGTCCGCCACGAAAAATACATTTCATCGTCGATGGAAGCGGCAGTCACTACAAAACCATCAGCCACACATTACTGCATAAGCAAGCCCAGTTAGATCAGCATCGGCCGGCCGCCATTTTTCTGAACATGCAGTTCACGATACAAACAACCGAAGACATATGTAAAAGCACTGCACGTGAAATTCACAGCTCACATTGACGCCCCACGCACTTAACACAGTAGGTGGGCGACGGAACCACGTATTGAGATTAACATATGAACAGACAGGGTGAGCCTGTGTGTTTATCTATGTGTGTTATTTCTCCCTGTGGTAATAATACTTGTACGTGCGGTTCTGTGTGTCTTCCTGCCTGCAGGCGTGCGTCAGGCGTCAGTGCAAGACATGCAAACTCCAGTGGCACAGTTATATGTGAAGATTAACGCAGAGGAGAGGCTGGCCGAAGTGGCTAGATGTCGGGTACACTTTAAAGGATACCTGGGTACCTGTCGGGGAAAAAAGAAAACCCTCACCTACACAGTACTCCGGCGACTGCAGCTAGCCAGGCGGCCTTAATTCCCCAGGCTCACCCCCCCCCCCCCCCCCCACGCCCTACACTGCAAAGGTAATATAGGCAGTAAATGATAGTTCAACGTGTTTACTGGAACATTCCTAGATAAAGGACAGATACTATTCATAAGTAGGCTACATATCCCGGGAGAAATTGGTAGCGACAGACATATGTGGAAACCCGCCAACCAGAAGGCAGTAGTACATTGGGGGTCCAATGTTTGGGGCACGGCAAGGCGAAACAAGTTTCTTGAGTTTTGTAACATTAAAATGTATAACAGTAATACCCTTTCAACCTTTCTGTGTCATTTTTGGGATACGAAGTGTTAACTTTTATTTAAGACTGTATACTGTTTATTTATCTATTCATGTTTTTGAGCAGTTAATGAAATTCATTATAGTTGATTTGTTTATTCATATTGAGCTTTCCATTTTCTACATACGCTAGTATATTGTTTTAATTTAGCTATTTCATACAGTGTAGGTTATATAATTATTTAGTTTCTGATGTGAATCAACACCAAACTTGAGTGATCTGTTGAAATGCACTCGTTGAAACTCCGAGAACGAGATATGAGCACACATGGACTTGTGCGCTCTGCAATGATGATAGTATTTTTTTCATATATCAATTTCATCAATTTCTGCCTGTAATCTTACCCCCCCCCCCTTTTTTTTTTGGATTGCCTTTAATTTCTTCCATGCCTATTGTGGTTTTGTGGATTAAGTTAACCACATACTTTGTTCTTCTCCTATGGTTATCCCTTGTTTCAAATATCACCCTGTCTGTTTAATTACTTATTGTACATTTTTCGAAATTAGATTCTGTTCTACTTTGTCTGTTATTTTAAAGCTTGTTTTCTATCCTTTTGAATGTCAGTTCATTTTGTAACTACACTTAATTCTTTCAGCAAGACACTTACATTCAACATTGTTTAAGCCACTGGTTCAAATCTCGGGTGTTTCTATAATCCCTTTTCTTTTCTGTTTTAATGTACCCTCAACAGCATCCTAGTTCAGCCAATTTCTTTGCTGTTCTCTGAGCTTTACTGAATACCTGTTTGTTTAAATATCCAGATTTTCACATACGGAAATCGACAAAAGACAAGGAATCTGGGATGAAACAAAAGATGGACGGCAGATAAAGTTTGCAGGTAAAGTTCGTTTGTCCTTATTGTAATGTTAAAGGCTTTACTCATTCATTGTAATGTTAGAGACTTAACTCACTCATTCGAAATGGCAGAGGCTTAACTCATTCACTGTATAATGTTAGAGGCTTAACTCATTCATTGTAATGTTAGAGGCTTAACTCATTCATTGTAGTGTTGTAGGATGACTCTTTCAGTGTAATGTTAGAGGTTGAACTCATTGAGTGTAATGTTGTAGGTTGAACTCATTCAGTGTAATGTTAGAGGCTGTACTCATTCAGTGTAATGTTGTAGGTTGAACTCATTCAGTGTAATGTTAGAGGTTGTACTCATTGATTGTAATGTTAGAGGTTGTACTCATTGATTGTAATGTTAGAGATTGAACTCATTCATTGTAATGTTAGAGGTTGAACTCATGATGATTCAAGTATAGCTATATATCGCCCCTCTGGCCAAATAGGAAGTCACATGTGGCGATATATTATCCTTCGGCATTGAATCAGTTAATGGTGAAGGTTAGGATAGCCCAATATTGTTTTTACAGACTAATCGGCAATCGAGGGGGCGGGAGTGATGTGTTCAATATCTTACCAGCCACCTTTGTGTCCCCAAGAATTTCCTGGTACTCATTTTAGGCTGGGTCAACCTGGAATCCAGGTCAATTTGTCTGTCTCGATGCGAATTCGAACTTGTGACCACCGGGTCGGCAGGTAAGCATGCTAGTTGCTGACTTTGCAGCAACTTCTATCAGTGCAGACAGACATGGATTTAAAGATGGCGACACATGGATAGATAACTAGGGAATCGAATAATCAGGAAGCTTCACAACCAGCGCTCGGGTTGAATGGTGCTAATGATTGGAGGTCAGCATGGACGAAGGGGTAAGGGATCTCGCTCTTAAACTTCCGGTGCGCTGATGCCGAGGTAGCGGGTTCAACCCCTACACTGGTCAGTTGAACTGAAATGTTGACTTCTTCCAAGTGACTTGGGGAGGTAAATTACAAGTACTTCGGACGCTGGAGTGGATTAGCCTGATGGCGAGGGAAACTGGTATAGGGACAGGGATGACCAGAAAGCTTCAATACTGGTGTACGGGCTGAAATACTTGAAGATGATACTAGTGATTATTAACTGATTCACAGCCAAACAAAAAGTAGGTTTAGACCAAACATGGTACACAATCAAATATACAAATATTATAATGTAAATTTCTGTTCACTGAGCGCTGACACTAAGGAAGATACCATGAAACAAAACAAATAACATGATTATCCCTAGTATGGCGATATATCGTCCTTCTGTTCAAATGGGGGTCACATGTCGCTATATATTATCCTTCGGCGCTGAATCAGCTAAATACAGGGGGGAATTTTTAATGACTGTGTAGTGTTTGAAAATATTGCCGGTCCAAGTTTTGTATTCACCCTCTGTAAAATTCATGCAACATAATAGGTAAATACTAAACTTGGACCGGCAATATTTTTAAACACTGCAGTCATTGAAAATATACCCTGTATTATCCTTCAGTACTGGATCAGTTAAATATCTAGTCTAGTGAAATGATTCGTCACAGACATGAACATCTGCGTTGGGTGTTTAGGATGTAGTGAACACACTTTCACAATCCCGCCACAAAGCGGGAGCAGCAGATGATTTGGGAGCAGATACTGTCGTGTTGATTTTCACAATGGTTTGAGCATCGGAGGTTCAGCAAGCAATCTACTGAGCATAACATTGCCCAAAAAATTACAACAGCCAATAAATACTGGAGTTGATTGTGATGTCTTTTAAAGGACATGCAAGTAACTTTTTACCATGCATAAACATGTAATATGTTTAGTTTTCGCACGTAGAGAAATCAAATCCCTCCCATTTTTCTGACTGTTTTTGATAAATAAGGACAAGAAAGCGAAGGAGCCAGAACTAGCAATTTGGAACTCAATGGGTGGATATTCAGGCCATGACCTTGGATGGCAAGCAAGGTGAAGGCTACCAAAGATGTACCAGAATGAAAGAATGGAATAAAGGAAACAAAGACAGGAATAGCGAGATGGTCGCCCTGAATGAATTTTATCGTAAGTTCTGTATCCTCTGACTGATCTGTTTGTTTTCGATTTTACATATTACCTTATTATCCCAGCTTCTCCCTTCTTCCATCTCCTTCTCTTCTGTTGTCGTCATCTTTTCGCCATGATCATCCTCTTCTTTTTCTTCTTTCGTTTTCTTCTTCTCCCCTCTTCCCCTTCCTGTTAATCTTTCACTTTCTACCTCTTCTTTCACCATCTTCTTCTTTCTCCCCTTTGTTCATTGTTATATTCTTCAATCTTCCTCTTCTTCTTTCATCTGCTTCTACTAATCCTCCTTCTAAAACACTAACTACAAATCTACCGAAGATATACCTAGTACTAAAATAATAATTTAAGAGACAGATATCTATGGTGCCAGTCGTCATTCAATGAAAGAAAGATTCGACGAGTTGAATTTGTCAGAGCAGCGACTAAAAAGTAGTAGATTTAAACATCAAGGCAAACAGATCGGCAGACAGATACCAGAATTACAGAACAAATTGTCCCGTTAACGTCATCGGCAGAATATAACCAATGTTGGAGGTCAGCAAGGCCGAATGGATAAGAACGCTCACACTGAAACTTCCGATGGGATGATGCCAAGGTAGCAGGTTCAACCCCTACACAGGTCAGTTAGACTGAAATGTCGACTTCTCATCCTTGACTTGGGGACGTAAATTACAAGTATCTCAGAAGTCGGAGTATGTTTGCCTGAAGGCGAGGGACACTGGTAATAGGAAAAGCTAATCTACACAAAAAAGTCAGTCCGGTGCTAGTAGAAGTTGTAGTTAGTTAGTTAGTTAGTTAGTTAGTTAGTTAGTTAGTTAGTTAGTTAGTTAGTCGAGGTTCCAACTTCACGGCAACGGGTAGACCCCATTATGCTCCATTCCTGTGCCTGTGAATATCACACAAAATGCTCCCCACTGTCCAATGTGAAAAGTGGAATAGACGGGAGTCTCGGGCTTAAA